>BQNB010002651.1:0-122476 GCA_026074375.1 Tanacetum coccineum
CTAAGTACATTATGAAGTTGGGATTTGAGAGATGTTGAATTGTTGTTTTGAGTGCATGGAATTTGTTCATGTTGTTCTTTTTCAAAAGCTTTGCTTGCATTTGCAGTTGTTGTATCTCTTGTTCCTCTAAATCCGAACATGAAGATAAAGTATCTTTCAGTTCCATTTTGATCGGATGTGAAGTGAAAAATGATTTCTAAGATCTTAATCAGGTAAAGTGATGTTGTTGTAGATTGTTGTTGTATTTGAAGTACTTGAACTATTGTTAACGATTAATGAGCTAAAAGGACTATCGGTGAAAAATTTTGAACTTAGAATGATTAACGGTTGATTAAAACATAAACAAGGACTAACAGTTCAATTGAAATCCAATTTAAATGCTTAACGATTATTAATTAAAGTTCTAAGGACTAACGATGTAAAACAGTTTGAACTTTGAGGGTTAACTGTAGTTATATAACAAACAAAGGACGAATTGTGAAATTATCTTGGAGTCCAGGGACTAAAATTGTAAATTTCAAATTATAGTTTAATAAAGCAGTTTCCCTCCTTTTGTCAATTGTCTTCTTCATTTAAAGTTCTTAAGTAATGAACGAATGGTTTATATCTTCTCACGGACTCATGTCGTTATTATCGACCAAAAACAAATATGCCACGATGATCGTTGAAGGACCGCGATGCTAATGATACAAGTTAGAAGAGCCGCGAACAACCGAAACTCAAAACTCAAAAAACCTAAAACAACTCGAAATGAACCAGAAACTTGTATGTTTCGCCTGAGAGAACCAAATCTTGTATATTTTTCCTAATGCAATGGTATGTTTCTCCTAATGCAATATGTATGTTTCGCCTAACAGTAAGTGTATGTTTTACTCAAGTCTGTTTTATGTTTCGCCTAGCATAGAACATGTATGTTTCACTCAAGCCGGTGGTATGTTTCGCCTAGCCTAAAACATGTATGTTTCGCTTGAATGAGGTTGTATGTTTTGCTCACCCATAAACAAAAACGTACTCTTGTGGTCCTTGTACCTTTTTGTCTATACCTCAACGAATAACACTAAAAAATTTGTCCTTGTCTTTGTCTTCAAACCATAAGTAATAAGCTATTAACTAAGCTAAAATAAGCTTGTAAGCCAATGGAATAAGCCACCAAAAACTAGTAACGAATAAGCTTTTAACATTATGTCATTGAGAGGACAAGATTTTTGTTTGAAAATTAAGCTAAAACCAAAAACCTTGTAAATAAGCCGTGACTAAATAAGCTCAAAATAAGCTATAAAAGTTGTTTTAAGCTCAAATAAGCCACGATACTATGCAACAATAAGCTTTAAAATGGTTGAGAAAATAAGAATATGGTTATTGCATTAAAAAGCCATATTGAAATAGCATATGCATGAACCTGTTAAAATAATCATCGGCCACTTTTAAGTTGATGTTATTAAACTATATTTCAAAAAAAATATGTTATAATAGCATATACATGAACCTGTTGAAATAATATAATATAATAAGTGTCCTTTGCTCTGAAACCACTTGTAAGGATCGTTTATCTATTTAGTTGATGTTATTTGTGGTGTCAGGTGGCCGGCTGGAAAACAAGCCGACCACCATCATGGTGGTGGTGGTGGTGAGATCTAGAGAGAGAAAGGGTGGAAAGTAAATAGAATGTTATTAGAAAAAGAAAGAAGGAAAACAATACACACTTAGCCGCACCCATCATGGAGAGTCATGAGGGGTATTTATAGGCTTATCACATCCTATCTATTACAACTTAACATGAATAGTCCCTACGTTATACGCTTTCTAGATAGTTAGTCTAATTCACGTGTAAGACGCCAACTTTACAAAATAGTAAGACTAACATATACGTTATTTGGTAACACGCATTACCTCATGTCCTGATGATTCAGCCTTTCCATTTTATGCTTGAATGCCTTCAGAAAAGCGCCCATATATATAAAAAAAATAGTGAATATACTAATCCAAAAAGTTGAAAAAATCATTAACATATTTATTTTTGTAGCATTATGAGAGCCGAAACAGTTTGAAGGAAAATTTTGAAGGAAAATATAATTGTTATATGTTTAGAAATAAAATATATAGTTTTACCTTTGCATCCGTTGCATTAATGCTAGACGGTGACCTCTGCCCCTACCATTCCTGCTTGTTTATCCTGCTTCATGCTGGTTGAAAGCAGTTGTGGTCTTAGTTGCCAAATAATAAAGTAATTGTAAAAACGTTTAAATTTTTAAGAGCGGAACTAAAATGAACAAACATAGACAAAATTCAATATGTGGCTAGAGACATCTAATAAATCACTTAGAAATCCTGACATTAGGTCAAGGCTGGTTTGTAAGGAAGCATCAGTTATCGGCTAAAAATACCTAAACCATAACAGTTACTCTCATATAATCTGTGTAGTCGTTAACTCTATAGATTAATTTTGGAAGTTTATTATAACCCTATTTTTTAATTAAATTAAAAATATATTGTATGAAAAGGATATGCTAAATAGTCGAGGGCTAACCTTGCGAGCCTCCAAACTGAAGCGTGACATTTATATCCGAATTATCAGCATCAACCCATTGTTAACTTAATTATCAGCACCAAGACCCTAGAAAAGGAAATAATAAGTTCATTGAATCTTGAAAAAGAAAATGATAACTCTACTTAAGTTAACATTCCGATCATAGTTATGGACTGCAACAACCTATATCAAGAATTAAAACATCTACAAAACATTCATGCTAGCTAAAATATTATCACTAGGCACAACATGTGACCCAATCAGTTATTACCTAATCCTACTGTTGGGATTAAAAGTCTTCTTGACGCTGTTAGAATTACTATTGCTCATGTTTATGTTAATACTACTCAGCTGGAGTTAGTACTGCTAAGAGACTTCAAAGAAAATATGCTAAGTGTTTAATACTCCTAGTACACAGTTAGTACTGCTAGTAAATATTAGTACCACTGGTACAAAAGTTAATGCTGCTAGTGAAAGTTACTACTGCTAGTACAAAGACTGCTTGAAGTTAATGCTGCTGAAGAGTTACTACTGCTCAAGAAAATATTCTAAGTAGTTAGTACTGCTTACTTGATATGTATTAGTTATTTATAGAAAGATTTTATATACTTAGGAAAGTTTTGTAAGCCGAGTAGGACTCCTTGGTGTATAAAAGGAGGTCCTAAGACATAGAGATTGATGCACCAATACCTAGTACCAAAACCAAAAATCAATCTTTTTCTTAGCTTCAAGGTCTTTGTAACCCTAATACTTTGTGAGTATTCGTATTATTATCATTAATAATATTGGAGCTTATTTATTGAATTACATGTTCATTGGATTACTGTTTCATTGATAATTCTTCTTAATATTAAAGATTAGTTTCCGCATAATCTTTAATACATTCAAACAAAGTTTTTACTATAGTTGTGTTAGATTTATCTAATATAACTAAACCTTAAACAAGCATAAAGAATTCAATCTATTGAAGTGGGATCAACAAGTGGTATAAGAGCTTCTTGAAAAGCTTTGAAAAAGAATAACCTATTTTTATACACAAGATCTTTTGCTAAAAGATATGGATCAAGATTCTGCACACATGGTGGATGTATCCAAAGTTCCCATGCTCAAACCTGGTGAGTATGAGATCTAGAGGATGAGGATTGAACAATATATCCAGATGATAAACTATGCACTATGGGAAGTCATAGAGAATGGTGCAACTTTGCTAAAAACAAAAATTGTAGAAGGAGTTATGACAGAGATGCCTATTACTACTGCTGAAGAAAAGGCTCAGAGAAGATTAGAGGTGAAAGCTAGAAGTACTTTAATGATGGGCATTCCCAATGAACATCAGTTAAAGTTTAACTCTATAAAGGATGCTAAGAAGTTGCTGGAAGCTGTAGAAAAGAGATTTGGTGGGAATACAGCTACTAAAAAGACTCAAAGGAATCTCTTAAAGTAGTAATATGAAAACTTCATTGCTCCGAGTTCAGAGATGCTTGATCAAACTTTTGATAGACTTCAAAAGCTTGTGAGTCAATTGGAGCTTTTAGATGAAAAGCTATCACAAGAAAATGTTAATCAAAAGTTATTAAGAAGTTTGTCACCTGAGTGGAACACACATGCTGTTGTATGGAGGAATAAAGCTGATTTGGATACAATGAGCATGGATGATCTCTACAACAACCTCAAGGTGTATGAACCAGAAGTTAAAGAGATGTCTAGCTCAATACTCAAGCACACAGAACATTGGTTTTTGTGTCCTCTTCAAATAACAACACTAGCAGCACTAATGAAGCAATTAATACTGCTCATGGAGTTTCTACTGCTAGCACTCAAGTTAATGCTGCTTACTCTATAAATATTGATAACTTGAGTGATGCTTTAATTTTGTGCAATTCTTGTAGTTAACCAAATAGTCCTTAACTTGTACATGAGGACCTGCAACAAATCCATCCAGATGACATAGAAGATATGGATTTGAGATAGCAAATGGCCATGTTGACTATGAGGGCAAGAAGGTTTTTAAAAAAAGAATATAGGAAGGAAGCTTACTGTTTAATGGCAATGAGACTATTGTTTTGATAAGTCCAAAGTGAGTGCACACTGCCACATAAGAGGGGACATTTGCTAGAAAGTGCAAAAGCTCTAAGAAATCAAGACAACAAGAACAAGGAAACTTCAGAAAGAGTCGTGCCTGTAAAATATCAACTCCCCACCGTAGGTTTTACATGGGTTTTCTTTGTTTTCCCTTCTAGCTATAAGGATGGACATGCATTCTTAAGGGTCTTTAAAACGATGATAGAAAAATCAAGTAATCACAAAGTCAGGTGATAAGATGTGATAATGGACTGAGTTCAAAAAATAGAAAAATGAATCCGTTTTGTGAGATAGAGGTATTTTGAGACAATAAGTGTAGCTATAAACTCCTTCCTCAAAATGGAGTTGTGCTGAGAGAGGAATATGACACTAATTAGGACTTCTAAGACTATGCTAGCTGATTCTAGGTAGCAACTACTTTTTGGCAAAGCAGGTGTAAACTGCTTGCATGTGCAAAATAGAGAATTTTTTAGTTAGTTAAGCCTCATAACAAACCCCATATAACCTTTTTCCCCATATGGTAGAACACCAACATAAGTTTAAAGCGACCATTTTGGTGTCCTGTTACTATTCTTAATACCATAGAACCCTAGGCAAATTTGAATAGTAAGCTATGAAGGTTTCTTTTGTGGATACTTATGAATAGGCAAGCCCTTAGAGTAATCAATAGTAGAACACGATAGTTGAAGAAAAGATACATATTAGATTATAAAAGGACACCTAAAGTTGTAGTAGTGGACCAGATGACTATTGATATTGATACACTAACAAGAATACTGAATTATGAGCCATTGTTGTAGGTACACCGTCTAATGATTTAGCGGTTCAAAAGCAAGTGAAATGCAGGAACAAGCTAGAACGGAGACAAAACCTTGTCAAAGATTACATTTTGCTACCATTATGTCTGCTAATCTACCATTTTCCAAAAAATCAAAGAGTTATCTCATGATGATGAATATCCAAACCTTCATGGTGATGAGGAAAGAAGGTTGATGACGATCCGAAGACAAGAAAGTGAATGTAAGATCAAGAGAAGGAATATAATGTTAACAACACTACAATGTTAATCGCTAGCACAAATGAGGTTTAATGCTATTGGTTAGGAAAAACAGGCCATGAACTCCATTTTGATTACAAATATGCCTGCTTTGGAAGATTATAGCATATTTGACCTCTCAAGAATGATGAAGATGATGGTGCAGAGGCTGACATGAACAATTTGGATACAACAATCCAAGTCAGTCCTATTCCAACTACAAGAATTCATAAAGATCCATCCGCTTGATCAAGTGATTGGAGATTTGCAATCATCTACACAAACAAGAAAGATGTCAAATAATTGAAGGAACAGGCTTTGTTAGTACTATATCAACAAAGAACAAACCATAAAGACATCAAAACTACTTGTTTGCTTGCTCTTTATCACAGGAAGAACGCCAAGAAAGGTAGTTCATACATTGAAAAGGATTGGAATTCGCTATGTTACACATACCTTTTACTATAAAAAACGACTTAAATGACTAAAAATTACGGAAAATACAATGTATAAAAATTGGACGTGTTTTTGTGTTCTGTATGTGCAGGTATCGATATCAAGAAAGGACAAAACAAAGGCAAAATCGGACAAAACCGATGCACGGTATCGAAAGAGCGCGAGAAAAAACTAGTTCCGGGCCAGCCCGTAACCCATTTTATGGGTCGGGCCAGCCCATATCATTTTCAAGCCCAACAATTAAAGCCCTATACAAGAAAAATAAAATAAAATTTGAATTGAAGCATGCACATGAAGTTATCATCACGTGATGATATTAATTCATTTTCATTCACATGATGGCGCACTCAAAATGAATAGCAAATAAGAAAAGGCCACATGGCAGGAAGGAGTTATATCTCTCAAATTAATTTTGCAAATTTGATCTAACTAAGGAAAGGATATGCGTTGAATGAACGCAATACAAAGGGCATGTGGCAGTTTGTTGTTGGTGGATCAAAAATGTGTGAGCTGTCATCATAGGATTGTGGATCCCGAAGGCAAAAGGATGATGAGGCTTTTTAATGAGAGAGGGCGTGGATATAAAAAGGGCGTTAATACAACGCATATGGGGATCTTTATCTTTGGTTTTTTTTAGATAGTTTTAAAAGTAGTATAGTTTTTTTTAAGCTTATATTTTTTTAGTCTTTACCGTAGCTTAATTTCGAGATTTTTGTCTTTGTAAACTTAGCTTATTTCTTTCAGTTTATGTAGGATCTTTGTTAAAGCTTTTAAAAGTTTATTAGCTTATTTCAAGAATATTGTAAAGATCTTTTGGCTTATTTATGAAGATGGAATTTGGTTAAAGTGCTTAATCTCGTTGTTTATTCTCTTCTTCTTTCCTTTCTTTTTTGATTATTTTCGCATAAGCTCTTTTGTGCTTAATGTTTCCATAGCTTATTTTCGGTTCAAATAAGTTATCCTATAGCTTATTCGGTTGGATCTAAGCTTATATATCTAGATAAGCTTTGGCTTATCATCTTTTCTTTTCTACTCTTCTTTTCTTTTCTTTGTTCGATTTTGCTTAGTATTACTTTAAGCTTATTTCGAGATCAAAAAAAGAGACCATGAGTGCTTATCCTCGGCTTAACCATTAAGCTTTGTGTCTCCTTGATTTTCGAAAGCTTAAGTCTTATCTTTTTATGTCTTAAATTTAGCTTATTTGGTTTCGATTAGTTTTAGATGGTTCATAGTTTTAGCTTATTCGGTTTTTTTTATTCTCATCTTTAGCTCGATTCGGAATTAAGTAAGAAGGTGCAACGAGTTTGAGACTCGGCTTATTGAAATAAAACTCTTCAAATCTTTAGCTTATTGTTTTGAGTCTCTTTGAAATTTACAAAACTCTTCAAATCTGTTTCGCTTCCATTTATGCTATCAATTTCTACAACTGAAACATAACAAATCAAATTTGGGCTTGGCCCATTTATTTTGTCCAAACGGTTAACAAATCTTTACTAAAACAGTTTTAACAATATTTGGTTTAGAATAGTTTTAAAATGTTATTAAAAGTTTTTATTAAGTGTTAATATTTGTCTCATCTTTGTTTGTGTTGTGATGACGAAATCGGTTCAACTCATGAGGCGTGGAGCTTAAGGATTTATTTAGCTAGACCGAATTTGATTATTTGCTTTAGCTAAATAAATCGGGTGGTTTACGTTTAAATTGCGGCTCATCATTTCGGTTCCACTTTCTAATTTTTTTTTCAATACTTAAAGTAGATTTATTTTATCGTTTTATAATATGTATTGCCTATTTGATTTATTGCTAAGCATTAGTGTAGATTTTTTTTATCTCTTGATGATATAACGTTTGCCATGTTTAGTTAGTTGATTTATTTGCTCATTTAGTGTTTAGAAATTAGTGCGGATTTAAAATATGATTAGAGATTATTAATTTGCGACTTTTATTTAGATTAAAGTTTTTTTTAAATTAAAAAAAATAATAAATAAAAATAAAAAATAATAAAAAAGAAATATAATTTCTTTTAATGTGGATTATTTTAAATTTGCAATTTTAAAATGAATTTATCATGCTGCTTATTTGTCCTCGTTTTATTAAATACTACATTTTTGTTTAATGCCTTACATGTTTAATTGTTTTATTGCTTGCTCGTTTTATCTTTTTATTTTACTTTATCAATATGTCCAGTAGGATTAGAAACCATATCAAAAAAATCTTTAAAAACCATTCGAAACACGTGATCACGAACTTAACCGATTTCAATTCACAGCTTCGTCAAGGGAAAAAACGACCCGGAAGTTTTTGAACAACTTGGCTAAAAGTTTTATATTTTAGAACTGAACCCGACGGAAAATACTTACTATACTATAATTGTTATCTTCCTTATTATTACGTATTTATATATATTATATATAATAAAATATATATAATATATATATAAATATATATATAATATATATATATATAATAAATATTGTGAGTGGAGTGTAACTAAAAAGTCAAACAAGGATCCAACTGGATAGAGGCTATTCAGGAAGACTTCTACAATTCCAAGTTACAAGAATTTTGACTTAGTGGATTTACCAAATGGAAAAAGGAGCTATAAAGGCTCTAAATGGGTTTTCAGAATAAAAGGATTGAAAAGGGGAATTATGAGATAAGAAATAAAGCAAGATTGGTTGCTCAAGGGTACACACAAAAGAAAAGGGATTAACTATATGAAGTATTTGCCCCTTTGTTAAGAATAAAAGAAATTAGGCTAATTTTATAGCTTAATTGATCATTTCTAAATGATTTTTTGGTAGCATCAATAGGAGTGAAAAGGTGATTTTCTCTATGGGAAGATTGAAGAAGAGGTGTATATATGTCAAGCATCAGGATTTGAAGATATATACTTTCCTGATAGAGTATACAAGGTTGAAAAAGTATTGTATGGACTACATCAAGCTCCTAGAGCTTTGTATGAAACCTTGTCAACATATCTGTTAGACAATGGGATTTCAAGAGGGAAATTGACAGACCTTAATCATCAAAAGGCCACAAAGGTGATAATTTAGCTGGTCTAAAAGTTTATGTGGAGGAATCATCTTGGTTACAACAAAGCAGAAGTTTATGCTTTGCATTTGAGAAGTTGAGCATGAGAAATTTCAGATGAGTTTCTATGGGAGAACTTAGCATTTCACTGGGATTACAAGTCATAGAAAAAGAAAATTGCATATTTAATTAGTCCAAAAAAATATGTTAATGAAATTTTAAAGAATTAGTTTTACAGAAATCACGACTGCAAGACACACCAACCGAAAACTCAAAACTCTGCTGCAAGGGATGAAGATCGTGAAGAAATGGATGTTCATAATGTAAAGTCAATGAATTGGTCATTGATGTATCTTACAAGCTTCCAAGACCTGACATCATGTTTGTAGTGTGTGTCTGTGCTAGATACCAAGTTAATCCAAAGGTTTCACATCTTCATGCTGTGAAAGATTTTTATGACCTAAAAAGGGTCAACACAAAATTGGGCCTTGGTATTACAAAAATCCTCCTTTTGATTTGTAGCAAACACTGATAGATGATTATGCTGGCGCAAGCTTGGATAGGAAACATACAACAGGAGGTGCAATTCCTTAGGATGTAGAATAATATGCATGACGTGCATAGAACAATAGTGGTTTGTAATTCCCCAACAGAAGCTGAGTATAGGATGCTTTCAGGTTGCTATGGACAAGTGCATTGGATTCAGAATCAATCACTACTTGATTATGGGTACAATTTATATGCATACCAAGATCATTATATGACAATAAAAGTACTATTTGCCAGAATTAAAATCCAGTTTTTCATTAAAAAAAACAAATCCTATAGAGATCAGACACTCCATGGTAGATTAGAGATTAGCGAGAGAGTGCGCGCGCCGTGCGCCGAGCATTCACATGGGTTCAAAATCTATACTGACGATGGAATGTGCAGATTGTGCTTACAAAGCTAATTGATGTAAGTAGATTCAATATTTGATTGCTAGTAATGGAATGATGAATCTTTAAAGTCCATTTATCCTCTTTGTTATTAGAGTTTGAGTTTTGTATGAATTAGTACTGTTATTCATGTCATAAAAAGTTTCTGCTATTAAGTATAATTAGTACTGTTGGTTATACTTAATACTGCTGAGTTACTATTGTTAGTTATACTTAATACTGTTAGGTATAATTAATACTGTGATAATTGTAAAGATTGCTATGGCTTGTGTTTTCTTGTTTTTAGACTAACATTTTGCACAAAAAGCAAAGAAAAGTGTTAAATTGATGATGGAATTGGAATGAAATTGGAGTTAATACTGGTGACTCAAAGTTAATGTTGCTAGGCATAACTTACTACTGTTGGTTCTAAGTTAATGCTGCTAGGCATAACTTACTACTGCTTGGTTACTACTGCTGGGTGAAAGTTAATACTGTTGAGGGTATTTTCATAAATACTTCGATTAAGGGTTTCAATCAATCATTTAATCGATTTCAATCTTTCAAATACTCTCCAATTACAAACCCTAACTCAATTTTATCATCCATTATCAAAACCTAACACAAATGACGACCCTAAAGTTTGCTGATACTCATAATATGGTCGTATTTTTATCTAAACCCATAGAAAGTGATGGGTTTGAACAAATTGTGGATTTTTTGAATGCACACTTTATAAGGCTTGCATTAACGATCAATCTTACAATATACATTTCTTGCATCGAACAGTTCTGGTCTACCGTTAAGACAAAAACTATCAATGGGGAAGTACAGTTGCATGCCCTAGTAGATGGCAAGAAGATAATCATCACTGAATCAACTGTTAGAAGAGATCGTCAACTAGAAGATGCAGAAGGTGTTGATTGTTTACCAAATTCTACCATCTTTGAACAACTTACACTAATGGGGTATGAGAAAATTTCACAAAAGCTAACTTTCTATAAGCCATTCTTTTCCCCACAATGGAAAGTTCTGATTCATACTATTCTACAATGTCTAAGTTCAAAGACTACTGCATGTAATGAGTTTAGTAGTACTATGGCATCTGCAATTATCTGTTTGGCTATAAATCAGAAGTTTAACTTTTCAAAATACATTTTTGAAAGTATGATTAGAAACTTGGATAATTTGTCTGGCAAATTTTTGATGTATCCAAGGTTTGTACAAGTATTTTTGGATCAACAACTTGATGGGATGCCAAATCATAAGAGAATTTATATTGGACCCTCTCACACTAAAAAGATATTTAGAAAATATAAGAAGGGTAGGCAAAGGTTTTTCTGGTAGAGTAACACCTTTATTTCTAACAATGGTGGTACAAAACCAATCAAAATTGGGTGAAGGTTCAGCAAATCCAACTAATCCCCATCACACACCCACCTTTATTCAATCATCAACTCAACCTCAAAAGACATAAAAACCTAGGAAGCCTAAAAGAAAGGACACTCAGGTACCTCAGCCTAGTGATCTTAGTGAAAATGTTGCAGATGCGGCTGTCCATAAGGAGTTGGGTGACAGTTTAGTGAGAGGCTTGCCACTACAATGCATCTAGCTTAGAGAAAAGCAGACAGTGTACCATACTACGACCCGATCCAAGCAAACCTAAATTAATCTAGTTCCCTAGGAACTACTCTCAGTGGTGGTCCCAGGGTGCCAAGAAACCATGTGGGATACTATTCTCAAAACTAGGTTTGGAGAATTATCTAAACATCTCATATATCCCACCTCGCAAGAGGTAACACACTTCAAAAGACAAGGATTAGACTTAAAAATAATGAATAGATAGGAACTATCTACCACATTACAAAAAAGGATCATAGATTTGAGAAGACCCAGACCACTAAGCTAATAAAGATTGCCAAATTAAAAAGGAGGGCCCAAGAGGCTTGAAAGAAAGATAGGTCAAGAACACAAAAGATGAAAGAATAGCACAAGTTAGTTTAACTGCTAGATAAAATCCTCTGGTGATAAAGAAAGTATGGCGAGGATGCATCCAAACAGAGGAGGATATAATGCATTGATGCAAGATGAAGAAATAACCGCTGGTTAAATGTTCAAGATGATGCTGATAATGAGATGTTTGATGTGAATGCTTTAAATGGTGAGGAGGTGTTTGTTGTAGGGCAAAATGAAAATGTTGTTAAAGAAGTAGTTGATGCTCTTAAGTTAGTACTGTTGCAACAACTTATACAATATGACCCTCTTACTGAAAAAATATTACTTTGGCTCCAGCACATAGAAAGCATTAAAAACTCCAAAAAACCCAATGGAGAAAGGGATTGTTTTTCAAGAGCCAGGTAAATCTACAACAACAACAACAACAATTTTTTCAAAACAATCACAGGACAAGGGTAAAGGAATAATGATAAAAGAACCTGTGAAGTCTATGAAAGAAGAAAGATCAAATCAGTTTTTGATGAAGAAACTGCTTAAAGTTACAAGCAGAACTATGATGAAAAAAAGACCTTGCAGGAGAGAAAGCTGAAAAAATAAGCCAATATTGCTTTGATTGAAGAATGGGATGATATTCAAGCAAAGATTGATGTTGATCAACAATTGGCTGAAAGATTGCAAGCACAAGAAAAGAAGATTTTTCTGTTGCAAAACAAGCTACATTAATTCAACAACTCTTAGAGGAAAAAGAAAAAGAAATTTGCAGCTAATAGAGACAGAAGAAGAGAAAAGAAACAAACCACCAACAAAAGCTCAACAGAAAAAGATAATGTGTAATTACCTAAAGAACATGGAAAGATATAAGCTTAATGATTTAAAGTTGAAAGAGTTTGATTCTATTCAAGAGATGTTTGACAGAGCATTCAAAAGGGTAAATACATTTGAAGACTTTAGAACAGAGTTGGTAGAAGGAAAAGAAAATAGAGCAGGAGAAGAGCTGATACAAAAGAGTTCAAAGAAGCAAAAGGTGGATGATGACAAAGAAACAGCAGAGCTTAAACTGTGTTTGGAAGTCATTTCAGGTAAAGAAGAGGTAGCAATTGATGCTATACCTCTAAGGGTGTGTTTGTTTCATTAAGATGTTTTGGGTCTGAATCTGAATACCACATCTTATTGGTAAAAGGTGGTTCAAAAGTCTGAATCTCAATGAAATAATGTTGTTTATTTTTTTATAATTGTTTGAATGGTTTTAATTGTACATATTTAAGTATATATAATAAACCATGAT
The DNA here is from genome assembly GCA_026074375.1 of Tanacetum coccineum. Taxonomy (NCBI): domain Eukaryota; kingdom Viridiplantae; phylum Streptophyta; class Magnoliopsida; order Asterales; family Asteraceae; genus Tanacetum; species Tanacetum coccineum. The sequence goes on from BQNB010002651.1 coordinate 13,293, forward strand.
GATACGGTGAATAAGTACCTTGAGTGTATTTTTCAAGATGAATATTAAAGAATTTGACGAACCTATAACACTCTAAAATTACAATTAGAAAACTTTGAATGTTTATCCAATTTTACATGTTAGATCGATCAACCCGAGACCCGTTTAACTTATTCAACTTGTCTAATCTATTTAATATGCCGACCAAAGTATATATACGAGTTAAACGGATCAAGTTCGGATTATGTGTAAACATGTAAGATTGACACAGCTGACCCGTTTATTTGAATGAATCATGTTTGGGTTAAGATTTTCTGATTCATGGTCCTATCCGAATTACCACCTACTTTTTAATATTTTTAATGTGTATGTAATTTGAATAAAAATAGTAAAAATGAATCAATATCAAGTATCCTATGGAAAAAAATGTTGCATTGAAAACTAGAAAAGGAAAAAGTAAAAGTCAAACTTAACAGTGTTTCTTATATCTACTTGTGTTACTTGCATTCCCAATAAAAGCATATATTCTCCACTCTTTCACTTTCTTATTTCTTCTTTCTTTCTTTCTCTCTGTAACTTGCAACACCATTTTTATAACATAATCAAAACATAAGCAAAAGCACATATTATCTATTACTTGCATGCTCCAGCCTTCTTCATTCATTTGATGCCTGATAAGAGGCATTAAGACATGACCACCGCCTTTGATTGAGTAAGAGCTACAAGATCTATCTGGCGTCTGACTCGCAAGAAAAAAACAAACACGTCAAAGGTCTGACTTCATCTGACTTAGGCAGAGTCAAAGACAGTAAGACGTTTTTATGAAAAATAAATACAGCCTAAGTCTCCAAGGATTATTTACTGGAAGATCCACAAAGAAGGAAAGAAAAGCAATTATCAAATAGTTAGAGCAGATGGAAAGTCTCAGATGTACATGATCTTTAGTCAAATGCTTAAAAGTTTTGACAGGGAAGATTTGGAAGACTTGTACAAGTTGGTAAAAGCTAGATATGGATAAACAAGACCAATGGAAAGCATGGATTATCTGTTATGGAATGATATGAAAACAATGTGTGAACCACATGAAGAAGATGCAATATGGAGGAATCATCAAGGATACAAAGTGTTGGAATGGAAGCTGTATGACTCATGTGGAGTACATTCCTTGATGATGTAGTCTATGCAGATTTATATGTTGGTAGAGAAGAAGTATCCTCTTACACCACCTACACTTTCAATGATGTTGGAAAAGAAGCTTTAAATTGATTATGAAAGTCAAATGGCTTATCAGTTGTGTAAATTGATCAAGAAATAGCTTAAGAAGTAAAGAAGTGTTTAGAAGCATCCTCCTAGTGTTGATGAAGCTTTAAATGAAGAAATTGATGATTTTGAAGAAGAATATCAAGTTTAAGGGAGGATTGTTGGGATTAAAAGTCTTCTTGATGCTGTTAGAATTACTGCTGCTCAAGTTTATGTTAATACTGCTCTGATGAAGTTAGTGTTGCTCATGAACTTCAAAGAAAATATACTAAGTAGTTACTACTGCTGGTATAAAAGTTAATGCTGCTAGTGAAAGTTACTACTGCTAGTACAAAGACTGCTTGAAGTTAATGCTGCTGAAGAGTTACTACTGCTCAAGAAAATATTCTAAGTAGTTAGTACTGCTAGTATTAAGTTAGTACTGCTAGTGTAAGTTAGTACTGTTTGTTAGTACTGCTTACTTGATATGTATTAGTTATTTATAGAAAAGATTTTATATACTTAGGAAAGTATTGTAAGCCGAGTAGGACTCCTTGGTGTATAAAAGGAGGTCCTAGGGCATAGAGATTGATGTACCAAAACCAAAAATCAATCTTTTTCTTAGCTTCAAGGTCTTTGTAACCCTAATACTTTGTGAGTATTCGTATTATTATCATTAATAATATTGGAGCTTGTTTGTTGAATTATATGTTCATTGAATTACTGTTTCATTGATAATTCTTCTTAATATTAAAGATTAGATTCCGCATAATCTTTAATACATTCAAACAAAGCTTTTACTATAGTTGTGTTAGATTTATCTAATATAACTAAACCTTAAACAAGCATAAGGAATTTGATCTATTGAAGTGGGATCAACACCTACTTCACAACCTAGTGTATCACACAGGTTGGCATGCCCTTTTTCCATTATACATTAGCTTGTGAGAGTTTTTTTAGTTCTTTGTTGTATGTTGTACTTCGTTGGTTTGTGCAGTTACACCGTAAAAAATTTAAAGTGCCTATAGGATATATCTCGATTATACTAACAAAAGAAAGACCATGCTTAGAATAGAAATCATGACAAATTAAAAGTTATATTAGACGGATCATAGGCATGAACAAAATAAGTCATAGCGGGATTATCAAGTAAAAAATAAAGATAAAAAACCATTATTTAATGTTTCTATAACCTACAACTTGTATTGTATCCTGATTGTTTCACTATTCAAGAAAATAAATCTCTTATGATTTCATGCATTTGGTAGGTAATTGTGATACTCGAAAGCTTAGTCCTTTTACCCGTAAGAACAAAGAATTTATGTCATTACTTAGGTATGAAAAGTTATCTAGAAGATAAATCGATCACTTTTCCCATTCTTTAACATTAATCAGTTTATTACCTGCCTAGTTTACTTGCAAACCTACCTATTTTCCCCCTCCTAGACAACATGTCATCATCCTAATCATATACCACTTTCAAGCACTAACCAAACACCCCCTAATTCAAACTACCAATAACTCTTGTGTGAGACAATATGAACAGTAACATAAATATTAATATCATATCTGCTTATTTGCACATCTAATGAAAAATAGTCCCTAATTGGCTAATCAAATGTGTAATAACCAACATAGTTGGTACTAATAGCAACAACAAAAAATTTCCCGAGTCTATTGTAGGTATCTAAACACTGTCCAATTATCAATAGCAATCTACCTCATAAAACTAACAGAACTTCTAGTTCTATAGATATTATGTCATAATATGTATGCTCAATTTGTATCATTCTAGTAATGAGTAACCGAGTATATGTTCAGCTCATATATTCTAACATTGAGGAGTTATGCTTTTGTTAAGCAATATATTAGTGAAATACATTTTATGCGACTTCGATTAAAGTTGTTTAGTTCGATGTTGGTGAAATAAATATTCATAAGAAATAGATGATAATGATATAACCATTACAGTGGCACATAGAAATAAGCCTTTAACGTTAATCAAACCAATCTTCAACTTGAAAAAAACACATCTAAAAGTTTAAGCTCATCATACATGTCATTTAGTTATTTTCCTACAAATGATATATAAGTTTTATTTTTCATTATGCTCATAAAAATCATAACAAATATGGTTGTTATGGGTTATTTTTAAGAAACAAATCAATGAAAAAGAGATCAAAAATACTATGATACCTTGATATGTGTGTACTGTGCATCACTCGATGTATTTTTATTCAACGTGTTTCAATCTCCATAGGCACCATTCTAGAACATGTGACAATCTCTCTCAGTACCCCAGACAATCACTTTAGCAACAACAATATGCCAGCAAAACATGGAACCACATAACTAACTCATCTGTTGGTATGTGCTTAAATACACATACTTTTTACCTAATAAAACGAGCTAAAAAACCAATAATGAACGAAAATTACATAAAAATGCATTGCATATGTGTATTTTGTGATTTGTGTCTTGCATGTACGAATATTAAATAAAAGGACAAAAACAAAGCCAATACGAACAAAACCAAACACGGGAATGGAAAGAGCACGAAAAACCGAAGCCAAAGGCGTATACATCCTTAATGGGCCAACTTGTACCCATTTATTGGGCCGGGTCAGCCCATTAATATGGTATCTATACTAATAAAAGCCTAAAACTTAAAATGTAACACCCCCAAATTGGGTCGCAGCGGAATAAGGGTCCGGGGCGTGTTACTTCTCAGATCAACAACACAAGATAATATAAGAACGACCAAAAAGTCGTTTAAAACTGATACATTGGATTTAATAAAGTATGTGTTACAAAAGCCCGAAGCTTTACTTGTTTACTTGTTATTATTACAAAGATTTCCAGCCCATAACAGATACACAAAATGTAATGCGACTAAATCTTTAATGCATGACTTCATAATATAACCACCAATGTATCCTTCGCACCTCGTGCTTAATGACCTGAAAAACATTGCATTTAAAAACGTCAACATAAAGTTGGTGAATTTCATAGGTTTATGTAAATGTATATGCAGGACCGCAAGACTTTCCCAGTGATAATGCAACAGATGCAGACATCACAAAATGTAATTACGTTTACCTAAGCTCATGACACCGAAGCTCGACATAATTGAATACAATATATAAATATTGCCTACATTGCCCGTGATGATGTTCAACCCGTAACATCCAGTATCCGACATGATATACGTTCGTTTCCAGTGATAGCTAGTCACCCGAACGGGGAGGTCAATCCCAAATAGATCTATCTATAATCATTCGCGCTCACATTCCAGTAATTGACAGTTCATGATTCATGGGCATAGTGGGTTATCGCTACTTAGGCAAAACGTAATCATGATAAAATGTACACTTGCGTCCAATTTGTAAAACATGCATATGTTTCTCACCCCAAAAACTTGTAATTTAATAATTGTAAAACATGGGGCTATGAACTCACCTTGAGTGAGTAAACTGATAACAAAATATCCCAAGTAAAAACGCGTCACGCTAACGCTCGAATGCAACCTAGTTAATATAGGTCGAATCAGTATTCAAGTACGTTGTCTAACAACAACTGTATATAATCCTATATAGTTATCATCGTACTATCGTTCGGGCTATCATAATTTAAGAGGTCATGACATGACGTACGAGGAGTTAGGACACTTTAAATCGTAAATCCAACAACTCGTCAATACGCCATCCGAAGAAGCCTCATTATGAAATTCCCTAGTAATATAGCACTTCGATAACTAATAACATATATAATCTATATAGCTATATCACCATCTATTTGTTTAAGTGAAATCGTAATTATAAAGTAAAAACGTTTATAATTACGCCTTTAGTAAAAATGACATAACTTTGTCGTTTTAAGCCCGTTTCTCGCGTTTCTTACGCCCACGCTTTCGTATTAAGACGAGTGATCATAAAATCATATTTTTAGGTTTTTGAGATTCTGTGATGAATAGTGTTTTTACTGTTCATAACAGCTATATAATCGTTTTTATACTTTTAATTAACGTAAAACCCGTTTTAGCCGTATCTTATTCGTTATAGCTCCGTTTTTAGCGATTCTTTCGAACACGTTCTCGTAATTGAAAGTTTTATCATATTATTGATGTTTATAAAGTATAAGTTTCTGTGGTGAATAGTACTTTTTATAAAAATTGTTTTATAAAAGTATTAACTATCGTAAACTTGTAAATAGCGTATCTTCTTCGTTATTAATCGGTTTTTCGAGTTCTTTATGACCCCTCGATCCTTGTGACATGTAGTATTTTATAAAATCATAAAACATATATGTAAATTTCGAATTTCAAAAGGGTTTGAGGTTTTGTGATTTAGACATGTTTTAAGCTTGATTTTAGTACCATTTAGCTTCAACACCTTATTACAACTACTTCACAACATTTCTATCTTATGTTTTACATATATAAAATCCATTAGGTCATACTTTGCTCAAGAATATCCAAGATAACAAGTTTAACATGTTATTTACATCATTTTCATTTGCAACTTATTAAGTAAATCATTAAAACCCTAATTTGCACTTATACATGTTAATACTTAACCAACATGTTAAAACACTTATACATTCCTTTTAACATAATATTATCATCCATATGACATGTAAATAAGTGTACAAAACAATGATCATAAGTAAAAATTCATTTTACATATTCAAAAGTACCCTAAATGGTGATTTAGCTAAATATAACATATGAACACATAAAATCTTAGTTATGAAAAGATTAAGCCTTATATATAACCTTGCTTGGATGAGTAGAGAAGAGAATAACAATCACACCCTTGTGATTAACACTCTTGGCTTGAAAGTATAGGATGAAAACCCTAATTTTCCCAAGAAACCCTAATCTTGCAATATCTTGTTAAAACCCTTTCAAAGCTTAACCAACCCTTCAATTCTTCTTAGAATACCTTAAGTATGATATGTAAACACTAATATGGTGAAAGAAAATCAAGCTATGGATTGTGTATTATTGAGGTTTTGAGCCGTGGGCTTTGTAAGAGAGAAAGGGAGAGATTGTGTTTTGTTTACACCTTGGAAATGGTTATGTATGTGTTTACTTGCTAGCTAATGCTTTATATAGACAAGATATTTAGTTAAGGACTTACTAGGAAGGTTCATAGTGCAAGTAGTCAAGTGCATGTGAAGGTGTAAGGCTTTGTTCCCTTGATATTCATAATATCTAGATATTATGGAGAGTAGTCATGCAAACAAGATAATTCTTGGTCCTATCACTTGAAATCCGGCCACATATACATATATGTGATGTTATATTGATTATTTTGTGTATTGGGTATAATCGTGGGTATTCGTTTAAGCGTAGTTAGGTTTTGGTGCTTCCGGGAATGCCGAAACGCATTTTATCGCGAAACGTAAGCATTTTACGTAACCAATAAAAATAAGATGAACAAAGTTGATAATTATCCTTATAATAATCATTTAACACTTGCTTAATGTAAACATTTAATTGTTTAATGCCCGCTTACATTGAATGATCATTTTTAGTTTACGCGATTTAGCTTAACGATTACGATTTAAAAGCAAACGCGTAAAACCCTAAAAATAAATTGTGAATTACATAATGTTATACAATGACCTAAAACACGAGGTGTTATATAAAAAGCCCAAAATCTAAAACCATTAATCCCTTTAATCCCATCCTGGCCCAAATCCATAAAACCAAACCCATATATCAAAAGCCAAAATATCTTAAAACCCGGTCAAAGTCAAGATATATAAATCCCAAGTCAAATTTACTGTAGATCTCCTCCTCCCTCCCATTCGTTTTAACAGCAACGAGCTTTAGTGGCGGGTTAAAAGCAATTCACCCAATCCCACGCTCTCAATTGCTTCTAGAAGCCTAGCACACGCCTGACATCACCCTATTTAGCCAAGCTGGCAATCCTGAGCACAAGGATTGGTTAATGATTGCTGGCACATGATCCAAGGGCTCGAAATGATTGTGTGGAGAATAATTAAGATTGAAGGGCCAGGATTGGTTGATGAGGAGCGTCTCATGGGCCTAGAACCTTTACCACTTCACTATAAATAGAAGAGGCCTCACACAGAGATAGATGTCTAGTTTTAGCTTATTGTTTTATTAAGTAGCTTATTGTAGTTTTTTTAAAGCTTATTGTCATTGTATTTACTTTTCAAGCATTGTAATTCTTTTTATATTAATAAAATTGCAGTTTTATTTTTAATATTTAAATTCTATTTTACTTAATATGCAAATTTACTTATAATGTTTTGTGATTCTACTTAATAAGCCTCAATAAGCTCCTTGTACTTCATAAGCTAGCTTGTACTTAGTTAAGCCCTTAAAGCTTAACTGAGTCAGTATTTCACCTTAATTTCACCCACAAATTACCTCAGCTTTTTATATGGATGATAAGCCAATTATGGATGGGCTTATAAACCTCACCAGCTTGTTTACAACAAGCTGGAGCTTGTAGAAAAGCTCCTTTGAGCAATTTTAGTTCCTGTTTAGCTAGGACAAAGGTAGTTCTTTTTTTCTCCTTTCTAGCTTAATAACTATTTTACTTATAAATCTGCTTATTTGTGTTTATTCCTGCTTATTTATGCTTAATCTGTCTTAATATAGCTTATTGAATCTAGTTTATAGCTTCTTTTAATATGTCTTAAGCTTTCATTAATTTTTTAGTCAAAACTGCTTAGAAAAACCAAAAATTATGCTCATTAGTGTAGCTTATGTCTAAGTGCTTATTTTCTAAGTTTAGTTCTTAATTGTGGTTAATATCTTATGATCTTAATCTGTTTTATGTTTTTACAACTTATTTAAAAATATTTTATGCTTAAATATGGTTTTCTTAAAACTTAAGGGGTGTTTGGCACTAGCAGTACTAACTTGAGTTAGTACTGCTGGTTTGCTATTTATCTTTTGATCAATTTGGATAAGCCTAAATTTAGCCTAAAAATGAGTTTAATTAAGTTTTAAAGGTTTAAAACCTAAGTTTAAAGTGTAAGCTCATCATGGTTTGAATCTGTGGTTCTAGTGTTTGATAACCAAGCTTATTTGTTAAGATCTTGATTAGGTGCTTGTTAGTGTCATTTTCATGCTTGTATTTGGTTCAAAATGCAGTAGAAATGAATTGGTTAAAGTGTGCTCTTGTCTCTTAAGTTTTGGTCAAAATCTGTCTTAGTTCAAGTTTTAAGTTTTCTTTAAAAAGTTTTAAAAGTGAGAGTTTAGATCATAAATCTAGGCCAGTTAGAGGTTGTTTTAGGTTTTGATTTTCATTACATAAGCTCAGTAGGGTACAAGCTCAATCTGTTTGAGCTCATTTTGGATTTTAAACATCTTTTACTAGCTTAAATTTAGGCATGCAGTAGCTTTTTAGTCATTTAAAAACCTTTGAAAAACCAAAAACATTGTTATTAGTCAAAACTGCCATTTTCATTTAACTTTTTTTCTAGCTAATTTATTTTTCTTATTTGCTTGAATTTTGCTTTTATGTGCTTATTAGAGTCCATTCTTAATCTGTTTGGGATTTATTAGCTTATTAGTAGTGCTTAAGTGTCTTAATTCTTAGTTTAAAATCTGTAAAGTGTCCTTTAATAGTCCTCATTTGTGTCTGCTTTCTTATTGCTTTTAAGTGATTTTTAGTTTGTTTTGTTTGTTTATTTTTGATCCTAAGTGCTTATTAGGTTTAGGACTTGGTCTGTTTTTGCTTATTTAGGGGTCTAGTTGCTTATTAAGTTTAAAAAGAAGCCTATCAGTTTTGACAAATGCCCTTGAGTTTAATAAGCAAAACTGTCAATCTAATTTGTGCTTAACTTAGCTTAAAAACAAGTTTTGTTAAAAAGTTCATTTATTAAAAGTTCTTATTTTAGTGGTAAAAAGCTTTTCTAAAAAGAAAAATTCAAAAATAAAAATGTTAGGAGTATAGGCAAGCCCCAGGCTCGAACCCGGGACCTTAACCTTAACCCCCAACACTTTAACACACACTCTCTACACCAACTCGCCCTTGGGACTTTTCTGTTAAACATTTGCACACATAATTATTTAAACATATTTTGCAGTTTTTAGCTTATATACTTATCAGCTTATTTGCAGCTTATTAGGGTTAGCTTATTTATCTTTATCTTTTTATTATATTAGTAACACTTCAAAGTATTTTTAGTAATTTTTCCAGAATTTTTAGGATTAGTTTAATATTTATAATTATTTTTCTAGATTAAAATAGTTTTTAATTCATAAAAAAATTAAATAAAAATCTAAAAAATATAATTCTTTTTTCTAAAATTATTTATAATCATTTAGGACTTTTAGAAATTAAATTTGCATTTTTAGGGCTTAAATTTGATTTACTTGCTTAATTAGTCGCGTTTTAGGATTCCCGTTATCGTTTTTAGGTTTAAATCTTGATTGCCTTATTTGTTTGCTTGCCTTTATTTACTTTTGCATTTCATTAGTAGAAATAGAATCAAAACCCCAAAATATTAAGTATTCAAATCACGCGATCACAAACTTAACCGATTCTCAATTCACGCTTCGTCGGGATACGACTCGGGAAGATTTGGTCATCACTTTTCCTAAAGTGATTTTCATTTCTTAATGGAATACTTGCTTCTTATATTATTTGGTAATTGGTATTTTAGCTATATATATATTATCTATCATATATATATTATATATCATATATATGCAATTAAACCCGTAATCAATGTGTTTAAATAATTATGCGTGTAAATGTTTAACAGAAAAGTCCCAAGGGCGAGTTGGTGTAGAGAGTGTGTGTTAAAGTGTTGGGGGTTAAGGTTGAGGTCCCAGGTTCGAGCCTAGGGCTTCCCTATACTCCCAACATTTTTATTTTTGAATTTTTATTTTTGGAAAAGCTTTTTACCACTAAAATAAGAACTTTTAATAAATAAACTTTTTAACAAACTTATTTTTAAGCTAAGTTAAGCACAAATTAGGTTGACAGTTTTGCTTATTAAACTCAAGGGCATTTGTCAAAACTGATAGGCTTCTTTTTAAACTTAATAACCAACTAGACCCGTAAATAAGCAAAAATAGACCAAGTCCTAAACCTAATAAGCACTTAGGATAAAAAATAAACAAACAAAACAAACTAAAAAGCACTTAAAAAGCAATAAGAAAGCAGACATAAATGAGGACTATTAAAGGACACTTGACAGATTTTAAGCTAAGAATTAAGACACTTAAGCACTGCTAATAAGCTAATAAATCCCAAACCGATTAAGAATGGACTCTAATAAGCACATAAAAGCAAAATTCAAGCAAATAAGAAAAAGAAATTTGCTAGAAAAAGTTAAATGAAAATGGCAGTTTTGAATAATAACTATGTTTTTGGTTTTTTTAAAGGTTTTTAAATGACTAAAAAAGCTACCGCAGGCCTAAATTTAAGCTAGTAAAAGATGTTTAAAATCCAAAAGGAGCTCAAACAGATTGAGCTTGTACCCTACTAAGCTTATGTAATGAAAATCAAAACCTAAAACAACCTCTAACTGACCTAGATTTAAGATCTAAAAACTGACTTTTAAAACTTTTTAAAGAAAACTTAAAACTTGAACTTAGACAGATTTTGACCAAAACTTAAAAGACAAGAGCACACTTTAACCAATTCATTTCTACTGCATTTTGAACCAAATACAAGCATGAAAATGACACTAACAAGCACCTAATCAAGATCTTAATAAATAAGCTTGGTTATCAAACACTAGAACCACAAATTCAAACCATGATGAGCTTGCACCTTAAACTTAGGTTTTAAACCTTTAAAACTTAATTAAACTGATTTATAGGCTAAATTTAGGCTTGTCCAAATTGATCAAAAGGTAAATAGCAAACCAGCAGTACTAACTCAAGTTAGTACTGCTAGTGCCAAACACCCCTTAAGTTTTAAGAAAACCATATTTAAGCTTAAAACAGTTTTAAATAAGTTGTAAAAACTTAAAACAGATTAAGATAAAAGATATTAAGCACAATTAAGAACTAAACTTATTGTTTTAGTTAGTACTGCTGGTTTGCTATTTACCTTTTGATCAATTTGGATAAGCCTAAATTTAGTCTAAAAATTAGTTTAATTAAGTTTTAAAGGTTTAAAACCTAAGTTTAAGGTGTAAGCTCATCATGGTTTGAATCTATGGTTCTAGTGTTTGATAACCAAGCTTATTTGTCTACAAATTTACGTTACAATATAGTTATTAAAAAGGGATTTAAAACGTAAGTTTAAAGGTGTACAAGCTCATCATTAGGTTTGAAATCTATGGTTCTAAGTGTTTGAGATAAACCAAGAAGCTTATTTATTAAGATCTTAATTAGGTGCTTGTTAGTGTCCTTTTCATGCTTGTATTTGGTTCAAAATGCAGTAAAAATGAATTGGTTAAAGTGTTCTCTTGTCTCTTAAGTTTTGGTCAAAATCTGTCTAAGTTCAAGTTTTAAGTTTTCTTTAAAAAGTTTTAAAAGTCAGTTTCTTTAATCTTAAATCTAGGTCATGTAGAGGTTGTTAAAAATGGTTGTTGAATTTCAAATACATAAGCGCCATAAGGTACAGGAAAGACAAAGCCTCAATCTGACGTTGTAGCTCATTTTTGATTTATTTAAAACATCTTTTACTAAGCCCTTAAAGTTTAGGCCAGCAGTAACTCTTATAAAGTCATTTTAAAATGTTAAAAAAACAATTTGAAAAAAACCAAAAACATAAGTTATTTAGTCAAAACTTACTATACTAAAAACGACTACTAGAAAAAAGCTTAGCCATTTCAATAGAAAAACCTTTTTCTAGCCTAATTGATATCTTTTTTTACTGATAATTATTCTTTTATATTTTTTTTCTTATTTTTTTGCTTTTTGCATAATTTTAATGAATTTTGACTTTTGAGTAGAGATGTTATGTGCTATATTAGTTTAAGTCATAGTATAAAATCTGTTTTGGATTATTATTAGCTTGATTAGGAGATGCTTAAGAGTCTACTTTAAAATGAATTTCTTATTAAAAAACTCTGTCAAGTGTGGGTAGTGATTGTTAGGGGGGGTGGGGTGGTTCCTTTAACAATTCCCTCATTGTGTCATGCTTTCTTATTGCTTTTTAAGTGCTTTTTAGTTTTTGTTTTGTTTGTTAATTTTTTGCTCCTAAAGGTTGCTTATTAGGTTTTTTTAGGTCTTGGTCTATTTTTCTTAATTACGGGTCTAGTTTTCTTATTAAGTTTTTAAAAAGAAGCCTATCATTTTGACAAATGCCCATAAGAGTTTAAATAAGCAAAAATGTCAACCTAATTTATTCTTAACTTAGTCTTAAAAAAAAGTTTTGTTAAAAAGCTTCAAATTTATTAAAATTTCCTTAATTTTAGTGTAAAAAGCTTTTCCAAAAATAAAAATTCAAAAATAAAAATGTTGGGAGTATAGGGAAGCCCCAGGCTCGAACCTGGGACCTCAACCTTAACCCCCAACACTTTAACACACACTCTCTACACCAACTCGCCCTTGGGACTTTTCTGTTAAACATTTGTACACATATTTATTTAAACACATTTTGTAGTTTTTAGCTTATATACTTATCAGCTTATTTGCAGCTTATGAGGGTTATCTTATTTATCCTTTTTATTCTTATTACATTAGTAACACTTCAAAGTATTTTCAGTAATTTTTCCAGAATTTTTAGGATTAGTTTAATATTTTTAATCATTTTTCTTGATTAAAATAATTTTTAATTCATAAAAAATTAAATAAAAATCAAAAAAATATAATTCTTTTTTCTAAAACTATTTTTAATCATTTAGGACTTTTAGAAATTAAATTTTCATTTTTAGGGCTTAAATTTGATTTACTTGCTTAATTAGTCGCGTTTTAGGATTCCCGTTATCGTTTTTAGTTTTAAATCTTCATTGTCTTATTTGTTTGCTTGCCTTTATTTACTTTTGCGTTTCATTAGTAGAAATAGAATCAAAACCACAAAATATTAACTATTCAAATCACGCGATCACAAACTTAACCGATTCTCAATTCACGCTTCGTCAGGATACGACTCGGGAAGATTTGGTCATCACTTTTCATTTCTTAACAGAATACTTACTTCTTATATTATTTGGTAATTAGTATTTTAGATATATATATATATATATATAATATATATATATGCTATTAAACCCGTAATCAATTTTTGGCGCCGTTGCCGGGGAGGTGTGAAACGAATATCGAGTTGAAGTTTGAAGATTAGTGTTTTGAAGACCCTTCCTCGTGAAGTTATCATTTTATTATTTTCTTTTATAAATACAAAAAAAATATTTTATTTTTCTCGATTTATTTTCGTAGATTTATTAGAAAAAACCAAACATACTTTTCCTAAAGTATTTAAAAAACCAAAAAATTAAAAAAACCACAAAAACAACCGTTTTGTTACTTGTGAAATCGGCTCACTTTTAGATTACAAACTTTAAGAGAGGTTTAAAGAGGGTTGATCCTACGAACTTCGACGCGAAAGGAGAAGGTTTTTAAAATGTGTCGCGCTTACCTGCTCCTCCGCTTCTTTGTGCGTTTTCTAAAGAGCTACCGTACACTTGCTCGATTATCGGTTACGAATTTTTTTTCTTTTTTTTTCTTTTTTATTTTTAGTGCATGCGCACTCGCTCTTCATCGAATTTAAGTGTCGAATCTTCCACGACTCCGAAACGTCGTAATCGTAGACGTTCCAAGCAAAGAGTCGAACCGTTTTCTCTTGAAGTGACTTCCGCAGTTACAATGGCCTATTAACGTACTATGGCGGAATTACTCCAAGCACCCACCGAGGGTTACGGAGATGCTATCGTTACTCCTACTATTCTCGGGGAGAATTATGGGTTTTACGAAATTACATCAACTTGATACTTTCTACAATGCTTTAAACCCAACCGATCAAGATTCCTTGAATGCCGTCGCCGGTGGTAATCTTTTGACTAAAACTCCTCGAGATGCTTTGACAATTATTGAAAATAAGTCAAAAGTTCGCAACTTACGAAACAAACCGGTTGTTTCCAAAGTGAGTGCTAATACTTCTTCTTCTACCACGGCATGTCCATCGGAGATGGCCACTCTTACTGATGCCGTTAATGATATGCTTTGTCATGTTAATACCTCGCCTCCAGAGATCGTTAAAGCAATTTCTGAAAATTATGTGACTTGTTCGGGACCGCATCCCTACTATGAGTGTCTTGCCGCCAATGGCAATACTTTCAATGCTTCTGCAGGCGCAGCAACTAAAGAAAGAGATGGATACTTAATCAAAACCGTTTCAATCAAAATCAAGGTTATAATTAAAACCGAGGAAACAATTTCAATCAAGATAACCAGAATTATCAAGCACCGCCTCAAAATGGACCTTCAAACGATCTCTCGAACTACATGAAGGCAAATGATGTTAATATGAGAGTAATGCAAAATCAAATAAGAAATATGAGGTCGAAACTAAAGAAAGAGATGGATACTACGTTGATTTGAACATTTACGTTTTTACTTTTAATTATAACCGTTAAGTTAAATCGCGTAAGCGAAAAGTCAACATTTATCGTAAACCGATATTAACCAAATAAAAGTTTACGTCAAATAAGTATTATATAATTTTACGGAGATAATTTATAACTTTTTATATTTTCCTAGATATTTTCCTAGATATTTTCTTAGATATTTTTCTAGATATTTTCCTAGATATTTTTCTAAATATCTCCTAGATATTTCCTAGATATTTTATTTGATATTTTGCAAGCCTTGTATAAATAAAATACTTCACACATACACTCCATTTCATTCACTAAAATCAAACACAAGTCTCTCTTTTCTCCCTCAAATCTCACGACACAAAATAAGCCATAAAGGGTTCCTTTTGTCTTTCATTTTCTTGATATTTCTAGCATACTAGTGTGTTCAAGGTTCATATCTAAGGTGTTCCAAGGTGTTTTCAAGTTTGGGTTTCAAGATTTAAAATCTAGGGTTTCAAGAATTTTAAGTTGGGTTTATAAGTCTTAGGGTTAAATGATTAAAGCCTAGGACTTCATTTGTGATCAATAATCTTTATAAATGCCTACTCCATCTACTCATTGTTATTTAATTTATCTAGATCATGTTTATATATGTTTTTATACTTTCACTATTTATTTTTGCACATGAACATCATGATTATAAAGTTATATCACCAACCAGTAAACTTTTATGAATATTGGCAAAGAAATCAAGAATAATAATTACTTATATGCTTTAATAAACAAGTGTCAAGTTAGTTATTCATAAACAAAGCTCAAAACACTTTATAAATAATTCATGTTTTATTCATATCATGGTAAAGTGTTGGATTGTGATTAAGTAGGGTTTATAATGTGTTAATTGTGAAAGAGGTTAAAGTGGTTAGATTAGAGGTTACTATTTTGTAAAAATGAGGTTAAAATTTTAGTTTTAAAGTGTGTAAAACGCATCTTAGGACAAAAACACGTTTTAAACATTTCAGTTATAGATTTTTTCAAACGAGTTAAAACCTAAAATTATGTTCGTACCTTCAATATGATTCCTTACATAATAAATAACTTGAAAAACAGACGTAAAACGAAAGAAGTTATGGACAATTAACAGATTTGAATCAATACCGACAAAACAATTTTTCTCTACATAATTTGACAGTTTTGATTCGTGATATTGACCCCTTTCAAGTCCGAACCGGCTTAATCATAAAACAAGAAACTTGATCAAAATGATTTTTCGGTATAATAGAGTAAGATTTGAAGCTGAAAAGTGTAAAACGGAAAAGTTATTCTTAATCAAACTTTGACTATTTTTCTGAAATTACCATAAAAAATTTCTAACACACAATTTAACAAATGTATGTTCCAGACATGAATAGTAAAATATGTTTTTAGACAATTTCGACCGTTTGGACGTATAAAAAATCATAGGAACTAATATTGCAAAACTTATATAATATTTACACGCGTTTATAATTTATAAATATTATTTTATAAATTAACTAAACTATATATATTTTGTCGTTGTAAAAATAATAAAAGTGGTAAACTTATAATTATTATTTGGATATAAATAATTGCTAAAGACTGCTAAATAAATTCTATTAGGGGTGGTGATAAAACGAAATATAAACACAGATGATTTATAATTCCATTATTCTAAATCGACATAAAATTAAAAAGGGGTTGCTTACCGATCATTTTGTGACGAACTTTCCTGTTGAGTTTTCCAAAGTTAATATACCATCAATTAAGGTGATGAATTTCATAGCCCCACATTTTACCGTACTTATTTTACTTCGGGTGAAATTACATAGCTCATTTTTAACGCCTTAAACACAAGTACAAATTGCTCGTTTACGGATTGGTCCTAAAGATGCCCTATAACCTATACTTCTAGCTACGCCCTTTTTCAGAACCATTAAATTACCTCATTTTTAAGCACGAATGTTATGGATAGATCTATTGGGATTGACATCCCCGCCCGGTTTGAATAAGTACATGTCAAACTGGCGTAGTTTCATTTGAGATATGTTTTCAGGCTTCCTAGTTAGACACCCGCATAGGCATTTATCACTAGTACAAAAAGTGTATAGGCACTAACCAAAAATGTTGAAACTATATACATATAGTCACACACGCGAAAAGTTTCGTGTGTGACAAAAGGTCACGCGACCGTAGGTCACCTACGGTCACGCATTCGAGTTAGTCACACATAAAAAAGCTTTAGTGTTCGTATCCACGTTTTTTGTGTGACTAAATAGGTACAATTTAGTGATCGTATACAATGTACAACCAACAAAGCGTGTTTTTTGTATATTTAGTCACATACAATTAAACATATAGTGGCCAAAAGTGTTAATATGTGTGACCATACAATGGAAGTTATAAAGTGAAGAAATGTGTAATTTTTGTGTCGTATTGTTCATACCAACAGGCACATGAATATGTATGTTTGGTGTGACCTTGTGTATATTTAGCCACATAAAAGCATGTTGTTTGTAATTTTAGTCACATACAACTAAGGCGATAAGTGACCAAAAGTAATAATAACAGTGTGACCATGATGGTGTTTAAATTGAAGAAATGTGTAATTTTTGTGACTATTTGATCAATCCAATGGCCACATGAAGATTTGAGGTTTGTGTGACCTTTTGTAATTATTTAGTGCCACACAAAAAAGCATGTTTTTTTTGTATTTTAGTCACATACAAGTAAGCATAAGTACCAAAATGTTCACCAGATGTGACCATATGGTGTTTAAATGAAAAAATGTGTATTTTGTGTTACTAATGTCCTCCAACGGCCACATGAATTTTATGTTTTGTGTGGCCCTATGGTAATATTAGTCCACACAAAGCATGTTTCTTTTGGATGTTTGAGTCACATAAAGTTAAGCATAAAGTGGCCAAAATTGTAATATGTAACACATCAAGTAAACAAGATGATGTGAACCCCCCCCCAATAAGTACTGAAAACGTGACCATATGATGTGAGTCATCTTTAGTCAACAAACTATACAAATCAATAATTGTGACATAAAATTATATATATAATATAATATATATATATATATATATATATATATATATATATATATATATATAATATATATATATATAATAAAATATATATATATATACAATATATATAACAAATCAATTAAAAACAAAAAGCAATTTCAAATTAAATAAAACTTGAATGTATATAACTGAACCAAATATACAATTGTAATATCATACATAATCAAATTCTCAGCTAAATACAATCTATGAACAATTCTAAGTAGTTGCATAAAGGAATAGTTATTTGCTTATTTATAAAAAAGATGCCAAGCTGCTACATGTCTCTCTTCTGTCAGTGGAGCTCGTCATCCTACCCTCACTATCAACAGAAAAGAAAAAAAAAGGTAAGAAAAAAAGATCATCCATTACCATGGCTACAACCACAACACAATGTACTATACAAACACGCATACCTTAAAAATAACAATCGAAGGTACTGCAATAGCACAAACTTCTTTAATAGCACTAATATACTCAAACAGTATTAACATATATATTAGCAGCAATAATTTCCCTTAATTCCCAATAGCATTATTAACAAGAACCAACCTCACAAATAAATATAAGCAGCATTAATAACTACCAATAGGCAGCACTAATATCATATTGGCAGCATTAATGTTAAGCAGTATTTACCATGAACAGTATTAATATCATATTGGCAACATTAATGTAATATCATACAAGTACAGAGATGAGAAGCAGCTTACATGGACAAGAGTGTCATGGTATTCCAAGAACGCTGGCAAACGAAGATACAAACTACTTCTCCAATGTTAGAAGAAATCATATATCTGATGAACTGCTTCGTGTTAATCTGCGGGTCTTTAGACATATGCAGAACTTGTTCCTTGACATAATCGTTAAGCAAATAGGGGAAAAGACGCTCTTGCTTATTTGCAACATAGTTTGCTTCAAACACTTTGGTGTAGGCGGAAAACTCATGTTCTGCAGCCAACGGGAAATCATAGTTTTTTGTGTAGATACCTGTGATCTCTTGTATATTTTTCCAAAGGGAAAAGGTGATTTATAACTGAAATGACATTAGTAAGACAAGAAAAAATAGGCATAAGGAATGAATTAACAATTTCTTTCTTAGCCAAGGCAAGCATAACCAAGTCAGCTCATCGAGAAGTATACTTCATGGATAATGGAGCAGTAGTAAGGGGAAAGTAGGAAAGACGAACTTTGAGGGTAAGCTTCTGATACCTGCTGTATACAGTTTGTCACACGGATAGCTGATATGTGTGAGCCATGATATACATTGATGCTAACTTACAAATGAACTAAGAGAACCCGAATAAAGAAGAAAAAGTCACCTTCTCCCTAATGACATGTGAATGGCCCCTTCTGCTGCAATGAGAGCAAGGAACGACCGACAACCTCTGCATTAACCACGTTTGAAGAAAAGAACCCAAAATTGATGAGCATATTTTGTTACACGTATATTTCACCTTCCAGCAAGTGTTTGAAAAAACTATCAGATAGTCGGGTGACAACTCCTACTATACCGGAAAAGTTTCCAACATAGTCATCTCTACAAATGAAATAACAGCATAAATATCATTGAGTCATCAACAAACTGTTAACAAACTAATAGCCAAACCAAAAAGGTGATAGATCTATCATATATATATATATATATATAATATATATACCCGTACTAATTGTTCTTAAATGCACGCACATTTACATAGGCAAAACTGATAATTTGTATAGTTTAGAAAAAAACTACATTTAAGAGTCTATATTAAATGTACTTTGTAGTACGGTCAATAATGTAGATGCACACAATAATACTAAACTGACCCTGTAATTTTGAAGTATGGGTCACTTTAAAAAACATTAACTCGTATCAGCACACAATTTATAAACCCAACCTAAATTGACATATTCGAACTAATAGCCGATATGGGTCAGTTTAGTAAATGCCAGAACAATATGTAAACTAATAGCCGATATGGGGCAGTTCAAATTATAAACCAAACAAGTTATAAGGACAAATAATTATAAACCCATTCAAATTATAAACCTATTCAAATTATAAACCCATTCAAACTAATAGTTGAAGTATTTTAACTTAGATGATTCAAAATGCACTCATGGTAGTTGCATCCTTCTCATAGAATGAGAATTGTACCTGCAAATTGTACAATAGCATTATGAAAAGAACCTATTGCAAAATAGCTTGGACGATTTTTCAAAATGCATATTGGTCTAGTGCTTAATTACACATTACCATTTCCCCATTAAAAAACGAACTTAAAAGAATAAAAACATACCAAAAATACATTGTATTTGTATGTTTGCATTTGTATTGTGCAGGTAAACCGGATATCTCACAAAAAGACGAAAAACCAAGCAAAAAGCGACAAAACAGGACACGAGATGGAAAAGTGTGTGAAGACGAAGCCCAATCAAAGTCAAGTCAACTCCGAGAAGAAAAAGCAAAGAAAAATATAACTTGAGGGGTCAAAAATGCCAAACCCCTAAGTTATATTATTATATAAACCACAAGGGCTGATTATGCCAATTTGGGAGACTTCATTTATAAAAGAAAGAAAGGGGAAAAAGGGAATGAAAAGAAGAAAGATGTGGAGGGGCTTTTCTTGTACACAAACCAAACATTCCCTTAATCATCTTCAACCTCTCTCTGTCAGAACCCAACTTGTATAAACCCTTTTCCCAACCTCCCGCCAATACCAAAACCAGCCAGCACCTTGTTTTGCTCCCATACTTCTCCTGCAAAATCACTCAACATCCTACCAAATCATTTCATCCACCCTACTTCCCCCCAGCTTTATAAAGTCCATGTTGGCAATCCCTCTCCATTCCCAAAGCACTTCGATGGCTGAGATTGTCTCCAAAGAAGCTCAAAAGAAATCAAAGGCTGGGCTGGATTTGCTCTAGATACAACCTCACACAACTAGCACCTGGGTTTTTATCTCTCCAAAGAAGCACAAGCTGCAAGATGAAGACTTCGGCTATAAATAAGCCTTTTGTAAGCCTTTGAAGAATATCTTAGAATCTAGTTTCTTAGTTTGTTTAATTTAACTTAGCTTTTTTTACAGTTATTACATTTTTACTTTCATCTTGAACACTCAGTTTTAATGCAAGTATGAGTTTTTAAGTCACTTTATCAATCCCAAGTGTTAAGTTTCTTAATTGAGTTGTTTTGTGTTCAAAAGCTCTCAATACAGCTTGTTTACAAACTGTTTTAAACTAAGTGAACTTAAAAAGTTAAGTAGTTAAGAAAATTTTCACACCAATCATCTTCTCAAATATAACCACAGCTAATGTTATGGATGATAATAAGCCAGTTCTTGATGGGCCTTTGGACTCTCACTAGCTTGCTTTAATGCAAGCTAGAGCTTGTAGATTCATTGTTTGACACGTTTAGAGCAGGTGTTTGTAAGTCCTATCTCTCTTTTTCTTATTATTCTTACTTTCAGTCAAGAACTGCTTGTTATAAGTAAGACACTTGCTAGGCCAAATCATCCTATTAAAGTGCTTATTCTTAATTAAAATTGCATATAAGTGTCTTATTTTGTTGAATAGAAAATCTGTTTTAATTATTTGAGAGAAAAATGATTTGAAGGGTATTTCACTAACATACTAACTAAGTTTCAAAGTTTTTGTTATTCTGCTAGTTAACTTTTGGAACAGACCTTAACTAACAACTACCAGTACTAACTCCAAGTTAGTACTGCAATTCATTTTCTTTCCCTTTTTTTCTTTCTTTTCCCTTCCCTTTTCTTTATTTATTTTCTTATTTTACTTTCCCTTTATGCCGCCCTTTCACTTTCTTTTTTCGCTTCCTGTTTTTCTTTTCTCTCTGTCCCTTTCTCTCCTTTTGAACCCTTTTTACCCTATCCTAGACCCTCCTATATTTCTCTTCCCTTCCCTTTCCCTTTTTACCTTTTCTCTTCTCCTTTTTTTCTTTTATTCCTTTCTTTTTCCCTCCCTTCCTCTTTTTCCTTCCCCTTTTCGTCCGTAGGGCAGTCATTCTCCTCTTGCTTTTTTCCTTTTTCTCTTGCTTTCCCTCTTTTATCTTTTTCTTTTTTACTCCTTTCGCCTCCTTTATTTCGCCTTATTTTTCTCTTTCTTTTTTTTTATCCCTTTCATCCTTTACTTTTCCATCTTTCTTTTTATTTTTTTCTTTCCCCCACTTTCTTCTGTGTTCCCATGTTTCTTTAGCTTTTTTTTCTACCACCGCTTCCCCCTCCTTTTCCTTTCTCCCCCTTTTCTTTTCCTTTTTTCCCTTACCCATTTTTCCTTTTTTCTCCCTTTCCCTCGATTTCTTTTTTCTTTTTTCTTTTTTTTTTCACTCTTCATTTCTTTTTTTCTCCTCCTTTCACCTCTTTCTTCTTTTCCTGACTTTCTTCTTTTTCCTTCTTCGCCTTTTCCTTGTCACTATTTCCTCTTTTTCCCACTTTCCTCTAGTTATATCTGCTCTTCTTCCCTTCTTTTTCCTTCTTTTCTTTTTCGCTTTTTTTCCCTTCCCTTTTTGTGATTTCAAAGTAATCATTACTAACTAACACTAGCAGTACTATCTCCAAGTTAGAACTGTCGCAGTAAAAACTGTTATTACTGACAAGGTCATTTTAAGCTTATCAGCTTATTAATTCAGCTTGTTTAAGATTTCAATTAGATTTTTAGAGTATATTAAGCTTATTTAGTGTACGTTTTCAATAGAACTTATTGTCTTATCAAAAAATTTTTTAAGAGTTAATCAGAGTTTAGTTTTCTATTGTTATTTACATTACCTAGTCCTATTCTGGTTGCTTAATTCCTTATGCTTAAGTGCTTATTTTGGGTAGTTAACCTTCTGTTTTTAGCTGTATTTGCCTTATTTCTTGTATTAATTGTGTTTAGTTTAAGGCTAACATTACTAACCTTAACTAAACAGTACTAACCTTATAACTGGCTAGCAGTACTTAACTATAAGTTAGTACTTGGTAGTTAATACTGGTAGTACTGTTGTTAGAACTGTTGTTGTTTCTCTTGTTTAATTTAGCTTAATTGCATGGCTTAAATTTGCTATTTAGATTTAGATTAGCTTATGTCTGTTCTTAAGCTAATTAGAGCTATTTGTGCTTGCGTTAAAAAGTTTTAAGTGTTTTTTGCTATTTCTACTTTTATTTTTAATGGCTTATTCTAGTTTATGTTCTTGTTTAATTTTTATGTGCATTTTGCATTCAGTAATAATTCACAAACATTTCCTTGTTACATCAAACACCAATATCAATCTTTCTTCGAAAATCCCATTCTAGCCTCCGTTGTACATAACGACCCGGGAACACTCTATACTGCTTCCGGTTATCTTGCTCTCGCGTGGTTTCGTCCCTTGGTGTATTTATATCATATATAGATAGGTTTTAAGGGTGAGCTCGCTCGATGCACAAATCTTGTTTTGAACATGAAAATGTCTAATAGTCCCTTAAAAATGTCGCTTGCTAGATTAATAGCCTTAGGCTGTTATCTAGTCATTTTTTATTTGCTCCAAAATTGCAAATTACTTATCTTGCAACTTTTATCCAATATGAGTCACACCTGGCAACAATTAAATGACAATTTGACCCATTTAAACTTACGGCAAGCTAAACTGATCCGTAACAAAAAGTGACCCATTCAAACTGAAAGCAACCTAAACTGACCCGTACTACAAAAATGACCCAGTGACCCATTTTAAACCAAACCCAACCTAAACTGAACCATTCTAACTAATAGCCTGATACGGGTCAGTTAAGTTAAATACACACAAATGACACACCGGCTGTGATAAATAAAAGTGTAACCCCATAATAATAATAAACTTCTTCACACAAGCCCTAACTTACTTTGATCCCCGCCAACTTTATCATTTCGAAGCCACCCCTTAAACTTAATTCCGAATTTCCTAAGTAAGCTAAACAACCTTTCGTTTCTGAGTCCCTTCCAATGTCTGCACCAATCACACTATCACAAAAACTAGTAAAACTCAGAGTGTGCTTAACAAAAATAGTCAAGTAATAGCTACACAAATGGATCAAATGAGTAGAAAGTCACCCAATGTGTTTTATATGCATACCACCTCAGTACCTCTTAACTTTATAAAAGTAGAAAATGAAACTGTCAGAAGAAAAAGGCAAGGACACTTACAATAATGACCCCAAGTATGTGTTTCCTGTCCTAACAAGAAAGCAGGCTGCACTCAGCGCCAGCTTGTGTTGGTGTAACAAGGGTTCTAGAAGACTTTGTTCAAAAACACATGCCAGAAATGTATGGTACGAAAAAAAGAAAATGTAAAATATTTAAGTTATTGTGCTGGAAAGCTTAGGTCCACAGTTTAATAGGTAGAAAATTTGTACTAATTGGGATCAAGGTATGCTTTTAATTTGCTTAAATGAAGTAAATCTTTACAACAGAAAAGTTAAAAAACCATGGCAGGCAGCAACTGAATAAACGGGTCAAAACTATTCCATATCAGTGTAGGTTGAAACGGTGTGGATCGATCTGGGTTGGTTGTCTTAGTTCGAAAGTAAAGCGTCGCGGCACACACCACCCCTATATCATAGAGAATCCAACACAACCACATCGCAGAGACTTGAACCGACAACCGGCACATAATTTTCTACATGGTACCAGCTAGGCCAAAGTCCCTTTGGGTGCTCATTGGTTGAGATCAGACAGCCAACTTTTAGTTCATTTTCTTAAAATTATAAATAGTAACTGTGTAAACTGGCTTACCACATTCCCTTGTTAGCTAATTTTAGTATTTCTCCAATACATAAAACTTCCAAAAAAAACTTTATAAAAACAAAAAGTCTAGATTACTATTGCATAACAAATTAAAATGGATAGCCATCTTACCATTCCTTCTTTATAATCTTTGCCTCTTTTCCTCTTACCAGGAAAATAATCTTAATCATATTGTATAAAAGTTATGAATTCCATTAGATTATACATATGAATCATATAAAACTCAGATAATAATTGAAACCATTTACGAGTGTAAACCATTCACCTTAATTAGGTGGCCATTATGAAAGTCTGAATCAAGCTTTTAGCTGTACGCTTTTGTTCAGGTTTCCCTGAAATAACAGCTACACAATCACCACATGATGATTTGTTATCAGATATCTCTATAGAAGCTTCTGATATATGTTAATAAAACAAAACCCAAATGAGAACTTTAGATAAAATACTTAACTCTACTTCTTATAAAACAAAAGCATACACCATAAAGAAATGGTAGAGAATCATTCACCTTACATGATGTTATCCAACACATTTGCTCGAACCTCTACCCATCACACTACCAAACTTGCATGACCAGGACCAACATCTCCAAGGCAGAAGTATGACAACTGATTATTGAGATCAATAAGTATAACATAACATGAGCAAACACCATAGGCTCCTGATGTAGAAGAGTTCTACATCAGCCTATATATAGTTATGGATACATACTTCCATGAAATGCATATGCTAGGATCTATGCTTTCTAAGTGACCCAAAATATAAAGATAATGCTCAATGATGGCTATCTGTTTGCTAGGATCTATGCTTTCTAGCTGTTACCTCAGAAACTGACAGATATTACTTATATAGATATTCGTCTAATGATTAATCAGGATTTCATCATCGATGTCACTTTTTTTCTTGTTAACTGATTTGGATATTGTAAAACATTTTTATTTGGCTATATTAGTAAACAATGATAATAAATATTAAATCCACACCGTCATGATATTCTACATTGGCTGTTTACTACACATATCCCAAGCTATATGTTATTTTCTTTATATAAACAGTGAACTGAAATAAACTTGTAAAAGGCAGTCTCAAGTCAGTTTCCTAGATTAACAATAAATCTTGATTCTTTGCCTTGAACTCAAGAAAGGTTTTGGACATAAAACAAGTGTCACAAAACTAAACTTGTCGTCAAGTAATTGTTTGCTTAGTACTAGTTACTAGCTTACATTAAAACCGAACAGAATGTGTTAATTATAGGTGGTTTGCACTGCGACGAAATTCAGATATATGTTCTGTGGGCACAACATTTTCAATAACGCTAACAACCTCTGGTCCAGAATGTTCACCTAATCTGATACGGGATCCCTTACAGCCTTATCCCTTAATCAAGGAAGGAAAATAAATTCGAATAAGATTTCAAAATCAAACTCAGAAATGACAGTATACAACCTGTTATATTATTTTTACACTATGACATTAGATAAAGCTCTAATTGTGTCTGGCGTACCGAGCATTTTGGAGTGTTTAAGTAGCATTTAATAAGATAATGCTGTATTGCAATGACGGCATTTAAAAAAGCGTTTAGGCTTTTATATAGTTTTTCCTAACATACCTATATTGTATAATGACGTAAAAGCTAAACGCTTTTTTAAAAGCCGTCATTGCAATACAAGCATTATCTTATAAATGCTCTTAAACACTCCAAAAAGCTCGTCGCCGGACACAATTAGAGCTTTATCTAATGTCATAGTGTAAAAATAATATAACAGGTTGTATACTGTCATTTCTGAGTTTGATTTTGAAATCTTATTCGAAAATTTATTTTCCTTCCTTGATTAAGGGATAAGGCTGTAAGGGATCCCGTATCAGATTAGGTGAACATTCTGGACCAGAGGTTGTTAGCGTTATTGAAAATGTTGTGCCCACAGAACATATATCTGAATTTCGTCGCAGTGCAAACCACCTATAATTAACACATTCTGTTCGGTTTTAATGTAAGCTAGTAACTAGTACTAAGCAAACAATTACTTGACGACAAGTTTAGTTTTGTGACACTTGTTCTATGTCCAAAACCTTCTTGGGTTCAGGCAAAGAATCAAGATTTATTGTTAATCTAGGAAACTGACTTGAGACTGCCTTTTACAAGTTTATTTCAGTTCACTGTTTATATAAAGAAAATAACATATAGCTTGGGATATGTGTAGTAAACAGCCAATGTGGAATATCATGACGGTGTGGATTTAATATTTATTATCATTGTTTACTAATATAGCCAAATAAAAATGTTTTACAATATCCAAATCAGTTAACAAGAAAAAAAGTGACATCGATGATGAAATCCTGATTAATCATTAGACGAATATCTATATAAGTAATATCTGTCAGTTTCTGAGGTAACAGCTAGAAAGCATAGATCCTAGCAAACAGATAGCCATCATTGAGCATTATCTTTATATTTTGGGTCACTTAGAAAGCATAGATCCTAGCATATGCATTTCATGGAAGTATGTATCCATAACTATATATAGGCTGATGTAGAACTCTTCTACATCAGGAGCCTATGGTGTTTGCTCATGTTATGTTAATTATTGATCTCAATCAGATTGTCATCTTCTGCCTTGGAGATGTTGGTTCCTGGTCATGCAGTTGGTAATGTGATGGGTAGAGGTCGAGCAAATGTGGATAACATCCGTAAGGTGAATATCTTACATTTCTTTATGGTGTATGCTTTTGTTTTATAAGACGTAGAGTTAAGTATTTTATCTAAAGTTCTCATTTGGGTTTTGTTTTATTAACAGATATCAGAAGCTTCTGTAGAGATATCTGAATAACGACAATCAGGTGGTGATGGTAGCCGTTATTTCAAGGAAACCTGAACAAAATCGTACAGCTAAAAGCTTGATGTCATGACTTTCATAATGCCACCAATATTAATGTGAATGTTACACTCGTAAATGGTTTCAATTATTATCTGAGTTTTATATGATTCATATGTATAATCTAATGGAATTCATAACTTTTATACAATATGATTAAGATTATTTTCCTGGTAAGAGGAAAAGAGGCAAAGATTATAAAGAAGGAATGGTAAGATGGCTATCCATTTTAATTAGTATAATGCAATAGTAATCTAGCTTTTTGTATAAAAGTATTTTGGAAGTTTTATGTATTGGAAATACTAAAATTAGCTAACAAGGGAATGTGGTAAGCCAATTTACACCAGTTACAAATTATAATTTAAGAAAATGAACTAAAAGTTGGCTGCTGATCAACCCAGAGCACCAAAGGGCCTTTGGCCTAGCGGTACCCATGTGGAAGTTATGTGCCCGGTTGTCGGTTCAAGTCTTGCGATGTGGTTGTGTAGGATTCTCTATGATATAGGGGTGCGTGTGTGCGCGAGCTTGCCTTTCAAAAAAGAACCAACCCAGAACGATCCACCCCGTTTCAACCTACACTGATAATGAATCGTTTTGACCCATTATTCAGTCTGCTGCATGGTTTTTTATCTTTCTGTTGTAAAGATATCTACATTTAAGCAAATTAAAAGCATAACCCCTTGATCCCCCATTAGTAAATTCCTAACCTATTAAACTTGTACCTACAGCTTTCCATGCACAATAAACTTAAATATTTTCACATTTTCTTTTTTAGGTACCAACTTCTGGCATGTGTTTTTGAACAAAGTCTTCTAGAACCCTTGTTACACCAACACAAGCTGGCGCTGAGTGCAGCCTGCTTTCTTGATAGGACATGAAACACATACTTGGGGGTCATTATTGTAAGTGTCCTTGACTTTTTCTTCTGACAGTTTCATTTTCTGCTTTTATAAAGTTAAGAGGTACTGAGGTGGTATGCATATAAAACACATTGGGTGACTTTCTACTCATTTGATCCATTTGTTTACTATACTTTGACTATTTAATGTTGAAGCACACTCTGAGTTTTACTGTTTTTGTGATTGTGTGATTGGTGCAGACATTGAAGGGACTCAAGCGAAAGGATGTTTAGCTACTTAGGAAATTCGGAATTCAGTTTAAGGGGGGCTTCGAAAATGCAAAAGTTGGCGGGGATCCAAAGTAAGTAGGGGCTTGTTGTGAAGAAAGTTTATTATTATTATGGGTTACCTTTTATTATCACAGCCGGTGTGTCATTTGTGTGTATTTAACTTAACTGACCCGTATCAAGCTATTAGTTAGAATTCAGTTTACAGGTTGGGTTTGGATTAAAATGGGTCATGTGTCATTTGTAGTACGGGTCAGTTTAGGTTTCTTTCAAGTTTTGAATGGGGTCACTTTTGTTACGATCAGTAGCTTGCCGTAAGTTTAAATGGGTCAAATTGTCATTTAATTGTCGCCAGGTATGACTCATATTGGATAAAAGATGCAAGATAAGTAATTGCAAATTTTGAGCAATAAAACATGACTAGATAATAGCCTAGGCTAATAATCTAGCAAGCGACATTTATTAAGGGACTATTAGACATTTTCATGTCAAAACAGAATATGTGACAGCGCGCGAGCTCACCCCTTAAAACCTATCTATATATGATATAAATACACCAAGGGATGAAACCACGCGTATTCAAGATAACCGGAAGCAGTATATGAGTGTTCCCTGTCTGTTATGTCCCAAACGAGGCTAGAAATGGGATTATCGAAGAACGATTGATATTGGTGATTGAATGTAACAAGGAATGTTTTGTGAATTAATACTGAAAGCAAATGTCACATAAAAATTAATACAAGAACATAAACTATCATAAGCTAAAAGGCTAGAAATAGCAAAAACACTTAAAACTTTTACGCAAAGGCAAAAGGGGGGGGGGGGGGGGGGGGGGATTTAAAATAGAATTTGATAATAAAATTATAAGATATGGTAATATATATATTTTTTTTTTGTTTTTTTTTGGGGTTTGTTTTTTTTTTTTTTTTTTTTATTTGTTGATATTGGTGAGTTTTATATTTGTTATTTTATTTGTGAGTTTTTTTGATTGTTGATTGATTTGTTTGTGGTTTGGGTTTATTGTGTTTATATTGGTATTTATTTATTTAGTAATGTTGGTTAGTACAGTACTAACTTAAAGTTAGTACTGCTAGTTATAAGTTAGTACTGTTAAGTTAAGGTTAGTACTGTTAGCCTTAACTAAACACAATTAAACAAGAAATAAGCAAATAAGCTAAAACAGAAGGTTAACTACCCAAAATAAGCACTTAAGCATAAGAATAAGCAACCAGAATAGACTATAATGATAAATAAACTAGAAAACTAAAACTGATTAACTCTTAAAATTATTTTGAAAAGACAATTAAGTTCTATTGAAAACAGTACACTAAAATAAGCTTAATCTACTCTAAAAATCTAAAGAAATCTTAAACAAGCTGAAATAATAAGCTGATAAGCTAAAATGACCTGTCAGTACTAACAGTTTTAACTGACAGTACTAACTTGGAGTTAGTACTGCTAGTGTTAGTTAGTACTGCTACCTTTGAAATCCAAGAAAATGAACTAGCAGTACTAACTTGGAGTTAGTACTGGTAGTGTTAAGTTAATGCTGTTCCAAAAGTTAACTAGCAGAACTAACTTAAGGTTAGTACTGTTAGTTGAAAATACCCCTTCAAAATCATTTTTCTCTCAAATTAATTAAAAACAGATTATCTATCAACAAAATAAGACACTTATAAGCAATTTTAATTAAGAATAAGCACTTAAATAGGCTGATTTGGCCTAGCAGTGTTAACTTATAACAAGCAGTTCTGCTGAAAGTAAGAATAATAAGAAAAAGAGAGATAGACTTACAAAACCCCTTGCTCTAAACAGGGTCAAACAATGAATCTACAAGCTCTAGCTTGCATAAAGCAAGCTAGTGAGAGTCCATAAGCCCATCCAGAACTGGCTTATCATCCAAACATTAAGGCTGAGGTATATTTGAGAGTGATTGGTGTGATAATTTCTTAACTACTTAACCTTTTAAGTTCACTTAGTTAAAACAGTTTGTAAACAAGCTGTATTGAGAGCTTTTGAACACGAAACAACTCAATTAAGAAACTTAACACTTGGAATTATAAAGTGACTTTAAAAACTCAACTTGCATAAAACTTGAATAGTGTTACAACTGAAAGTAAAAAACTTAAAGAACTTGAAAAATAAGCAAAGTTAAATAAAACTAGAACTAATCTAAGATATTCTTCAAAGGCTTACAAAAGGCTCTATTTATAGCCGAAGTCTTCATCTTGCAGCTTGTGCTTCTTTGGAGAGATAAAACCAAGTGTGCTAGTTGTGTGAGGTGAATCTAGAGCAAATCCCAGCCTTTGATTTCTTTTGAGCTTCTTTGGAGACAATCTCAGCCATCGAAGTGCTTTGTTGAAGGAGAGGGATTGCCAACATGGTACTTTATAAAGCTGGGGGTAAAGTAGGGTGGGATGAAATGATTTGTGTAGACGTTAGTGATTTGCAGAGAAGTAGGGAGCAAAACAAGGTGCTGGCTGGTTTTGGTATTGGCGGGAGGTTGGGAAAAGGGTTTATACAAGTTGGGTTCTGACAGAGAGAGGTTGAAGATGATTAAGGGAATGTTTGGTCTTTGTACAAGAAAAGCCCCTCCACATCTTTCTTCTTTTCATTCTCTATTTCCCTTTTCTTTCTTTTATAAATGAAGGTCTCCCAAATGGCATAATCAGCCCTTGTGGTTTATATGAAAATATAACTTAGGGGTTTGGCATTTTTGACCCCTCAAGTTATATTTTTCTTTGCTTTTTCTTCTCGGAGTTGACTTGACTTTGATTTGGGCTTCGCCTTCACACACTTTTCCATCTCGTGTCCGGTTTTGTCGCTTCTTGCTTGGTTTTTCGTCTTTTTGTGAGATATCCGTTCCTGCACAATACAAATGCAAACATACAAATACAATGCATTTTTGGTATGTTTTTATTCTTTTAAGTTCGTTTTAAATGGAAAATGGTATGTGTAATTAAGCACATACCAATATGCATTTAGAACAATCTGTCAAGCTATTTTGCAATAGGTTCTTTTCATAATGCTATTGTACAATTTGCAGGTACAATTCTCATTCTATGAGAAGGATGCAACTACCATGAGTGCATTTTGAATCATCTAAGTTAAAATACTTCAACTATTAGTTTGAATGGGTTTATAATTTGAATAGGTTTATAATTTGAATGGGTTTATAATTATTTGTCCTTATAACTTGTTTGGTTTATAATTTGAACTGCCCTATATCGGCTATTAGTTTGAATGGGTCAACTAGGGCTGCAGACTAACATATGTTCTGGCATTACTAAACACCCAGCCGGCTATTAGTTCGAATATGTCAATTTAGGTTGGGTTTATAAATTGTGTGCTGTTACGAGTTAATGTTTTTTAAAGTGACCCATACTACAAAATTACACTGGGTCAGTTTGTATAATTGTGTGCATTACAAAAATGACCCGTACTTAAAGGATACATTTATAATATAGACTCAAAAGTAAGTTTTGTTTTCTAAACTAAACCCATATCAGTTTGCCTAATTAAATGTGCGTGCATTAAGAACAATTAAGTACGGATTATATACTTATATATATATATATATATTATATGATAGATCTATCAACCTTTGGTTGGCAATTGAAATTTGTTAACAGTTTGTTGATGACTCAATGATATTTATGCTGTTATTTCATTTGCAGAGATGACTATGTTGGAAACTTTTCCGGTATAGTAGGAGTTGTCACCCGACTATCTGAAGTTTTTCAACACTTGCTGGAAGTGAAATATACGTGTAACAAATGCACATCACTTTTGGGTTCTTTTCTTCAAAAGTTGTCTACTGCAGAGGTTGTCGGTCGTTCCTGCTCTCATTGCCAATCAGAAGGGCCATTCACAGTCATTAGGGAGAAGGTGACTTTTATTTTTATCCGGGTTCTCTTAAGTTACATTGTAAAGTAAATCAATGTATATATGCTCACACATTCAGCTCTCCGTGTGACAGACTGTATACAACAGTATCAGAAGCTTACCCTTCAAAGCCGTCATTACCTAGTTTCCCCTACTACTGCTCCAATATCCATAGAAGTCATACTTCTCGACGAGCTGATTGGTTATGCTCGCCTTGGCCAAGAAATTGTAATTCCTTCCTTATGCCTATCTTTTTTTTCTACTACTGTCATATCAGTAAAATCACCTTTTCCCTTTGCAAATATACAAGAGATCACAGGTATCTACACAAAAAACTATGATTTCCCGTTGGCTGCAGAACATGAGTTTTCCGCCTACACCAAAGTGTTTGAAGCAAACTATGTTGCAAATAAGCAAGAGCGTCTTTTCCCCTATTTGCTTAACGATTCTGTCAAGGAACAAGTTCTGCATATGTCTAAAGACCCGCAGATTAACACGAAGCAGTTCATCAGATATATGATTTCTTCTAACATTGGAGAAGTAGTTTGTATCTTCGTTGCAGCTGTACTTGGAATACCTGACACTCTTGTCCCTGTAAGCTGCTTCTCATCTCTGTACTTGTATGATATTACATTAATGTTGCCAATATGATATTAATACTGGTTCATGGTAAATACTGCTTAACATTAATGCTGCCAATATGAAAATTAGTGCGGCCATTGGTAGTTATTAATGCTGCTTATATATTAGTGATGTTGGTTCTTTGTTAATACTGCTATTGGGATTAAGGGAAATTATTGCTGCTAATATATATGTTAATACTGTTTGAGTATATTAGTGCTATTAAAGAAGTTTGTGCTATTGCAGTACCTTCGATTGTTATTTTTAAGGTATGCGTGTTTGTATAGTACATTGTGTTGTGGTTGTAGCCATGGTAATGGTGATCGTTGATAGTGAGGTAGGATGACGAGCTCCACTGACAGAAGAGAGACATGTAGCAGCTTGGCATCTTTTTTAGAAACAAGCAAATAACTATTCCTTTATGCAACTACTTAGAATTGTTCATAGATTGTGTTTAGCTGAGAATTTGATTATGTACGATATTACAATTGTATATTTGGTTCAGTTATATACATTCAAGTTTTATTTAATTTGAAATTGCTGTATTTGTTTTTTAATTGATTTGTTATAATAAATTATATATATATATAATAAATTATTATTAATAAAATATATATAAATATATATATATATATATATATATATATATATATAATAATATATTATAATATATAATATATATATATATAAAGTATATAATATAATGTCACAAATTATTGATTTGTTATATGTGACTAAAAGATGCACTCACATAATATGGTCACGCTTATCAATATTATTGGTCACTCTTTGTTTAATTTGATGTGTGACTATTAACACTTTTGGCCACTTTATGCTTAACTTTATGTGACAAACACCAAAAGAAACATGCTTTGTGTGACTAAAAAACAAAATGGCAACAAGCAAACATAAAATTCATGTGGCCATTGGATGAACATTAGTCACACAAAATACACATTTCTTCAATTTAAACACCATATGGTCACACTTATTAACACTTTTGGTCACTTTATGCTTACTTGTATGTGACTAAATACAAAAAAAACATGCTTTGTGTGGCTAAATATTACAAAAGGTCACACAAACCTCAAATTCATGTGGCCATTGGATGATCAATAGTCACACAAAAACCCAATTCTTCATTTAAAACCAAATGGCACACTTTTATAAAAAAAATTAATACTTTTTGGTCACTTTATGCCTAGTTGTATGTGACTAAATACCCAAAACAAACATGCTTTGTGTGGCTAAATATTACAAAAGGTCACACAAACATAAAATTCATGTGGCCATTGGATGAACAATAGTCACACAAAATACACATTTCTTCACTTTAAACACCATATGGTCACACATATTAACACTTTTGGCCACTCTATGTTTAATTGTATGTGACTAAATATACAAAAAACACGCTTTGTTGGTTGTACATTATTTACGGTCACTAAATTGTACCTATTTAGTCACACAAAAAACGTGGATACGAACACTAAAGCTTTCTTATGTGTGACTAACTCGAATGCGTGACCGTAGGTGACCTACGGTCGCGCGACCTTTTGTCACACACGAAACTTTTTGCGTGTGTGACTATATGTATATAGTTACACATTTTTGGTGTGACCAATACCACTTTTTGTACTAGTGATAACTGCCCATGCGGGTGTCTAACCTAGGACGCCTGAAACATATCTCAAATGAAACTACGCCCGTTTGACATGTACTTAGTCAAACCTGGCGGGGATGTCAATCCCAATAGATCTATCCATAACATTCGTGCTTACACGAGGTAATTAACGGTTCATGAAAAAGGGCGTACTAGAAGTCATAGGTTATAGCATACAGTAGACAATCCGTAAACGAGCATCTTTGTACTTGGTGTTTTAAGCGTAAAAATGAGCAATGTAATTTCACCCCGAGTAAATAAGTAGGTAAATGTGGCGCTATGAAATCTCACCTTAAGAGATGGTATTAACTTTGGAAAAATCAACAAGGAATGTCGTCACAAATGATCGGTACGCAACCTTTTTAATTATATGTCGATTTAGAATAATGGAATTAATAAATCGATGTGTTTTATATCGTTATATCACCACCTAATAGTTTTAGTTTTAGCATATTAATCAAAATAATAATTATAAGTTTACCACTTTTATTATTTTTACAACGACAAAATATATATAGTTTTGGGTTAAATTATAAAATAATATTTATCATGTTTAAAACGCGTATAAATATTATATAAGTTATGCAATATTATTTCCTAAGATTTTTATAGTCCAAACGGTCCGAAAATGTCCAAAAACACTATTTTACTATTCATGTCAGGAACATACATTTGTAAAATGTGTGTAGAAATTTTATGGTAATTTCAGAAAAATAGTCAAAGTTTGATTAAGAATAACTTTTCCGTTTTACACTTTTCAGCTTCAAATCTTACTCTATTATACCGAAAAATCATTTTGATCAAGTTTCTTGTTTTATGATTAAGCCGGTTCGGACTTGAAAGGGGTCAATATCACGAATCCAAAAACTTCAAATAAGAAGAAAAATGTTTTCGTCGGTATTGATTCAAATCTTGTTTTGACCATAACTTCTTCGTCTTACGTTCTGTTTTTCAAGTTCTTTATATGTACGGAATCATATTGAAGCGTACTAACATATTTTAAGGTTTTAACTCGTTGAAAAATCTATAACTAACTGTTTAAAACCTGTTGTCCTAAGATGCGTTTTACACACTTTAAAACTAAAATTTTAACCTCATTTTTACAAAATAGTAACCTCTAATCTAACCACTTTAACCTCTTTCACAATTAACACATATAAACTAACCTAATCACATCCAACACTTTACCATAATAAGAATAAAACATGAAATAATTTATAAAAGTGTTTAAGCTAGTTTATGAATAATAAACTTGACAACTTGTTTTATATAAGCATATAAGTATGTATTGATCTTGATTCTTTGCCATATCATAAAAAGTATACTAGTTGGTGTTATGACTTTATAATCATGATGTTCATGTGCAAAAATAAATAGTGAAAGTATAAAAACATATATAAACATGATTAAGATAAATAAATAACAAAGAGTAGATGGAGTATGCTTATAAAGATTATGATCACAAATGAAGCCTAGGCTTTAATTTTTAACCCTAAGACTTATAAAACCCCAACTTTAAATTCTTGAAACCATAGATTAAATCTTGAAACCCAAACTTGAAAACACCTTGGAACACCTTAGATATGAACCTTGAACACACTAGTATGCTAAAAATATCAAGAAAATGGAAGACAAAATGAACCCTTTATGGCTTATTTTGTGCCATGAGATTTGAGGGAGAAAAGAAAGACTTATAGTGTTTGATTTTAGTGAATGAAAGGAGTGGTATTGTGAAGTATTTTGATATGTATACAATGCTTGCAAAATATCAAATAAAATATCTAGGAAATATCTAGGAGATATTTAGAAAAATATCTAGGAAAATATCTAGAAAAATATCTAAGAAAATATCTAAGAAAATATCTAGGAAAATATAAAAAGTTATAAATTATCTCCGTAAAATTATATAACACTTATTTGACGTAAACTTTTATTTGGTTAATATCGGTTTACGATAAATGTTGACTTTTCGCTTACGCGATTTAACTAACGGGTTTTATAATTAAAATAAAAACGTAAATGTTCAAAGTAAATATTTTTAAGTTTATTGACGTAAAATGACCTGAAAATGCGGGTTGTCACATTACTAGTGCTATGAATGGATTATCTGGAGTTTCCATCAGCAACTTAAGAGAATCACGAAACATGTCAACAGTATACAAAATCCCTTGTGTGTCCAGCTTGAATCTGATGGTATCATTGGTTTCTGGCACCTTTCTAACTGTCTTCCAGAATTGTTGTAAGTACACGAATGGAACATCAGTAGTAGCAGTAAGAGCATAACTCAACAGATGATCAAGTAATATCTGTCCAACTATCTTGCATTCTGGTGAGCATGGGATACTTTGAAGCATAGCATAATTATTACATCTCCTAATGCTTTGAAATTTAGGGACAAGTTGATCAGCTGGAATGATCTGTTGAGCCGTGTAGAATACTGTATGATGACATGAAATGAGATAAAGTTTATGTAATCACATTTATATAACATTTTTATCTCTTTCCACTCTGTCTGTTTTTATATGCCTAGTAGTTCTTTTTGAGCATATTCTGATTATTTTCTTTCTCATGTGCTAATTCTTGCTTTTTCGGGCACATGACATACGC
The DNA here is from genome assembly GCA_026074375.1 of Tanacetum coccineum. Classification (NCBI taxonomy): domain Eukaryota; kingdom Viridiplantae; phylum Streptophyta; class Magnoliopsida; order Asterales; family Asteraceae; genus Tanacetum; species Tanacetum coccineum. The sequence goes on from BQNB010002651.1 coordinate 50,592, forward strand.
TTTATTTGTCTTTTTCTTTTGATATTATTTTTGTATGCTCTGGCATTTCTTTTTTGAGCATACTTAGATTTTCTTTTTCACATATGAATTTTATCTCTCTTTCTATTTTGAATTTTTCTCACCAAAAACATTGTTAAATGATCTCTTTCATGAATAATAAGAGATATCTCCTGATTTTGAAAATACCATTTGGCTAAAACACAAGTCTTGTGACAACCATTTGAATTTTAAAAAATCCAAGAGTATAACTTTATATTCTCATAAATAACTTTTCAGTAAAAGAGTACCACTTTCTGACACAAAGATACGACTTTTGGATTGAAATTGAGATAACATTTCCAAAATCACAAGTTTTCCAAAGATGTTTGAAAACTATGATATTACAACCAAACTAATGTAACAACAATTGGATGGTCACTAAGCCACTCACTCCCTCCCGAAAAATTTTCAGTTGAGTGCAGAAACGCCAAAACCGGACATGACTTAGACCATTTACCCAATTAAGTACAATAGATAGTCATAAACCACTTTGAACTGTTTTGAAACAATCTTTTCAAAACTTTGAAATTTGCCTTTTTGAGACATGAGAATCTATGATCACAGACAATTGAATCACCATGTTTATTTATTTTTCTCAAATCATTTGAATCATTGATCACTGGATGAAAAATTTAGCTATGCAAAACAAATTTTTATATACGATAATTGGATGGTTAGTAGATTGCTCAATCCCCATCCTGTTAATTTCATGAAACGGTCGTAACCGGACACAATCTTCACCATTTGACCCATTTATCAATATAATAATATGATTTTATAACTAAATTTATCATTGGTTTTCGTAAAATTCCATTTTGATTAACGATTAAGCCCATTTGAGTATTCGTAAAAATTTAGCCCATTAAGGTTGTTTTTCAAAACCCAAACTGAAAGCCTAGTTTTGTCTTACAAAACCCATGTATTGGCCCAAATATGTCATTTATGAAACATATAATCTTTAGCCCAATAACCTTTATAAACTCATTTGTGACTGGCCCACTATTTACGAAACCATTTTAATAAATCCTTACGAAACTAAAACCTAAAACCATCACTTTCGTAAAACATAATTAATCAAATAAAATTAATCTGAAAGAGTTATTTTGATTTTTCAGCTTACTATTATCAATTTTTATTCACTAATTAAGACCATAATTTTTCCCATTATTTTTGAAAGCAAAAGTTAAGTTTATGAAACCATAATGGTTACGAAAACGCTCATGAATTTGAGTCCACAAATGATGTATCAAAGATCAATTCATTCCAAACATACACTAAACATTTCATAATCGTTTTGCCCCCAATCAATGTCTTATTTCAACAAATTCATTTACGAAACCCTAGAATTATACGAAACCTATCTAACAATTAATTAATGCATTTATGAACAAAAAGAATCAAATAGGATCACGTTTCTTACGTTTGATTATCACTGAGAATTAAAATAACGATTTGGATCATTGTTTTCAAATCCTAACAATTAATTAATGCAGTTATGAACAAAAAGAATCGAATAGGATCACGTTTCTTACGTTTGATTATCACTGAGAATTAAAATAACGATTTGGATCGTTGTTTTCAAATCTACGAAAGCTCAATTAAGAGAGAATTTCCGAAAGCTCTTTTGGTTACGTACGAAAGCAATAAGCTTTCGTAAGAAACCCTGTGGATTTTATACGTACGAAAATTACTTTGCAGTTTTGACATTTTTAGTCCCTCTACTTTCTTTCGTAAACGTTAATAGCCCATAATAAACTATCTTTTGTATTTTGCATTTTTAGTCCCTCTACTTACTTTCGTAAGCATTAATAGTCAATACAAAACTATTAATTTTCCATTTTGGCATTTTCGGTCCTTCTACTTACTTTCGTAAGAATTAATACTCCACAAAAAATTCATAACTCCCCATTAGAGTTAGACCTGTTTTCACAACAAACCTTTTTAAAATCTTGATGTGTTATAAAAACTTTAAATTTATAATTATAGTTTTATCCGATTTCCAACTAACACACAGGTAAAGTATAAACCCCCGTTTATAGTATAGGTTAAGGGTAAGACCAGGTCGTCCCAAGGGATTGGTAATTCTTAGAAAGGGTCGATTATATTATGAAACGGTTTATCTAATAGATTGTCACGATCCAAAGATAATTGATAACACAATTTCAAGATTATAAAAGCAATGTTTATTCGGGAGACAATAGTAATGGAGGATAACTTGGGATGATGATAAATTCATGAAATTAAGTATAATCAAAGGAATGAACGGGAAATATATGGTCTATTTGACATAATAAAGAATCCTTTCGGTCCTTAATCTTAGTTATGAAAAACGCTTTAAGATTGGTTCACGTTTGGAAATAACAAATATAAACTTTCTCAACCAAGTTCGTTAGACATGAGGTTAAGCATTAAACATTTATATATTTAGGATGATGAGCATTTTATTAGCTAATTCTCACAAAGCTAATACCGATTTGTCATAGACAAACAACTAGAAATCAAACACCAAGTCAGAGCCTTTTGACCTATTCCCGAACTAAGTGACTGATCAAATGATGATCAACAATCCAAATATCTAAATATCAAGTTCATATTTATCATTAATCAAATATCATTAATCATCCTGATTTAATCTATATTACTCTATAAATCTTAAATAAACATGAATAAATTACTCCATAATCATAGCAACAAAACACCATAACCCGCAGTTTTAAGATTCCAGAAACACAATAATTCAAGAGAGAAACATTTTAAACCCATCCAATATCAAATTATATTGATTTCAAGAGTTCCTTCGAACAATGAGTATAACAAACCATAAATACCAACTCCATATACAATAACTCTGTCACAGCCCTCTATAGCTCGAATTAAACCCCCTTAGATGCTTAATAACCTGGGAATTGTGATGAACTAAGAACAATTCCCAAACTAACTAGAAATCTTTCTAAGAACTTGAAATGAATTGAGTTATTGTTGTTTTTATGATGATATGGACCTCTAAATTCGTTCCCTATTTATACATGAGGTGGGAACATCAGCTGTAGAAGAATGGCAATCCAAAGGTTGCCCAATAATGGCAATCATTATTATTTTTGAGTAACTGCAGGTGAAGTGCGTCGCACAATATAAATTGTGCGCCGTACTTGGTGTGTAATTAAATTGCATTTATCCCGCTTTGAAGTACGCCGCACTTAGTGTAAGTGCGCCGCACTTTGGCCTCGTTCATTAATTCTTCATTCAATTCCCTTCTAGATTCTTCTTTTAACGACCGTTAGTGCATTTAACAGAATATCTTGCACATTTAGTCCTTTTATCATTTTGGTCCTAAACAAATTATTGCACAACAAACAACCAAACTTTGTAATATTTCATGCGTTAACATATATATTTCACATATTTTTTAGGGATATTTTATGTATATTTGGAGCGTTATCAAATCCCCCCATACTTAGCTTATTGCTTGCCCTCAAGCAATCAAAGCGAAAGTATTTCGTTTTAATAAAAACAAATTAATGATCACATCCTAGATAACGAGATAAAGCAACTCATAAATTTTTATAGATAAGATTCTTTTCATACTCGCTCAATTTAGTAAAATGGATAGTAACGGAAGTTACTTATATGCACAGTCATGAAATGTTCAAATTACCATAGGCTTGTACAAGAAACTAAACTTCACCGACATGGCGTAAGCACCAAACATAAACATCAAAAAAGGAAATTTATTTAGTAATATTATATATTATTCGTTGAAAAATGTTTATAATTAAATCATAATTCATCTTATCCGTAATGTAACATACTTTTCCTTTACTTCATCATTTTTTTCTTTTGCTTTACCTCTTTTTTGGTTGGGGGAAACTTGCTTTCCCCCTATACTTAGGATAAGCATACTATAATAGCAATATTACCTTTTACGCTTTTGAATTCGTATAGAAAAATTTCAAATAATTTAATTAAAAATCTTTTTGAACAAAATATTGTTTCTTATATTTAATTATATCACCTCTAATTAGTAAATGATTATATAACACGCGAACATGGTCCAAATGCGGTCTCATAAAAATTCAGCACGGGTTTCTAGAATTAACAATCACGCGCACACTCATATAATTATACAATCATACCAATGCTCCAGAAAGGCCACAAACCCAAAAAATACACAGTTAATAACAACAGATGAGATACTTGAAGTTGCATTCAGAACCTTAACTAGAGAAAGCGAAAGATAAAATTCATCTTAGGTATCAAAGATGATACCCGAATCTTAAGATCAATCCTCATAATTTTTCTTTTTGTGGTGGTATAGATATGTTTTAAGTAATGTTATCAATCCAGTCAGAATGCTTTGTGTGTGATCTTAAAAATGTTTTTTTTTTAGTTAAAAAATTTCATTTAACTTTTTCTTACTTTCCATTTATCCCTCCTCCCCATACTTAATATGAGCATTGTCCTCAATGTGAAAATATTATAGAGAAAGATAAAATGGAAAAGTGAAATTATACTTCTCAATTATGATTGATTTTCCTGAATCTTTGCTTCACGCCATTTCGTCTCGCGCCCTTCTCTTTTCTTTTCCTGTTACAAATATAAACATTGCATAGCACACAAATAAATAATAATATAAAGTACCAAATTAATAATAATAGAAAGTACGATAATATTGTTTTTAAATGCCAACAAAGGCATTTTACACACCATAATAGTAATATTTTTAGGAAATTGTTTTGAAAACATACGTGACCCAAAACATGCGGTCACATAATCAACTTGTGTCATCTCGACACTACTCATCATCATCCTCCTGCTGTTGCTGATACTGTGGTGGCGGAGGTGGGTACTGCTGATAATACTGATCATACTGTGGCTGAGCATAACCAGGTGGGTTGTAGGCTCCCTGCAGTGGAACACTATAAACCCTAGCCATATGCTCAAACACTCCCCTGGTACTTGTCCAGTGATCTGACAGCGAGGGCCTGTCGCTGTCGCGTAAAGGTCCTCCTAAGTGCTATCTCCAGCGCCTACCCATCCTATCATACAAGTCCTGCATTGATGCTCTCGAAGGCTAGGAATACAACTCTTTGGCACCCAACTGCTTTAGTGTTAGTGTGTGTTCTTAAGTCACACAAACGGGCCATCGCATGGAAAATTTCCGACATTAAGGGTATCGACCCTAGTTTTTGTACTCATAAGATCTTAATGGAAGACGATTTCAAACCGGCGATTCAACATCAACGAAGGGTAAATCCGAAAATTCATGAGGTTATCAAAAAGGAAGTTATCAAACTCCTTGATGCCGGATTGATTTACCCTATCTCCGATAGTCCGTGGGTGAGCCCCGTTCATTGTGTGCCTAAGAAGGGTGGTATGACCGTAGTTGAAAATGAAGATAATGAGTTGATTCCTACAAGACTAGTTACCGGATGGCGTGTTTGTATAGATTACCGAAAGCTTAATGATGCGACTCGTAAAGATCATTTCCCGTTGCCTTTTATGGACCAAATGCTCGAAAGACTCGCGGGAAATGAATACTATTGTTTTCTAGATGGTTTTTCTGGATATTTTCAAATACCTATTGACCCGAAAGACCAAGATAAGACCACCTTCACTTGCCCTTATGGGACGTTTGCCTACCGACGTATGCCTTTTGGTTTATGTAATGCTCCGGGCACGTTCCAAAGGTGCATGATGGCCATTTTCCACGATATGATCGAGGAAACAATGGAGGTCTTTATGGATGATTTCTTGGTCTTCGGGGATTCTTTCTCGTCTTGCCTCTCCCATTTAGATAAAATGCTTAAACGGTGCGAAGACACCAACTTAGTTCTAAATTGGGAGAAGTGCCATTTCATGGTTAAAGAGGGCATTGTCCTCGGCCATAAGATTTCAAAGTCCGGGATTGAGGTCGACAAAGCTAAAGTTGATGTTATAGCTAAACTCCCTCATCCGACTTCCGTCAAAGGTGTTCGAAGTTTTTTAGGTCACGTCGGGTTCTATCGTCGATTTATTCAAGATTTTTCTAAAATCGCCCGGCCGATGACCCATCTTCTTGAAAAAGAAACTCTGTTTATTTTCTCGAAAGAATGTATTGAAGCGTTTAATATACTTAAGAAAAATTTAATCAAAGCCCGGATTTTAGTTGCCCCCGATTGAGACCTACCATTTGAAATTATGTGTGACGCTAGTGATTACGCTGTAGGTGCAGTCTTGGGGCAACGTAAGACCAAACATTTTCAGCCCATACACTATGCAAGTAAGACCATGAAGGATGCTCAAGCACATTACTCGACTACGGAAAAAGAATTATTAGCCGTGGTGTATGCTTTCGAAAAATTCCGGCCTTACTTAGTCTTATCGAAGACCGTAGTGTATACGGACCATTCGACTCTTAAGTATCTACTTGCTAAGCAAGATGCTAAGCCGAGATTGCTCCTGTGGATTCTCCTACTCCAAGAATTTGATGTCGTAATTCATGATAAAAAAGGAGTAGAGAATCTTACGGCCGACCACTTATCAAGACTAGAAAATCCCCATCAAAGTGAACTTGAGAAAAAGGAAAATACGGAAACATTTCCTCTCAAGACACTTGGGATGGTTACCTTTCATGGTGATTCGAGTACCCCATGGTTTGCCGACATTGCAAACTACCATGCGGGGAATTTTATTGTGAAAGAGATGTCGTCCCAACAAAAGAAAAAATTCTATAAGGATGTTAGGCATTATTTTTGGGACGACCCCTTCTTGTTTAGGGTTGGTGCGGATCAAGTGATTAGACGATGTGTTTACGGCCAAGAAGCCGTTGATATCCTCACGGCTTGCCATAATGGACCCACCGAGGGACATCATGGTGCGAACTACACCGCTAAGAAAGTATTTGATTCCGGTTTATAACACCTCATGTTTTAGGTCATTGTATGACGTTATGTAATTCACAATTTATTTTTAGGGTTTTACGCGTTTGCTTTTAAATCGTAATCGTTAAGCTAAATCGCGTAAACTAAAAATGATCATTCAATGTAAACGGGCATTAAACAATTAAATGTTTACATCAAGCAAGTGTTATATGATTATTTAGAGGATAATTATTATCATTGCACATTTTATTTTTATTGGTTACGTTAAGTGTTTACGTTTCGCGATAAAGTACGTTTAGGCCTACCCGGAAGCACGTTAACTTATCTACGCTTCATCAAATACCCAAAATTTGTACCCAATACTTAAAGTTTATTTAAAACTTCAAGTATTTATCACTTTATACATATTCTTCATGAAAGAATTCAAACCAAACCCTACAATGTACAAATTATACATTGTATTTGATTTATACTACATTATACTTTATATAATGCAAGTATTCATTATATAAAAGATCAAAACATATCCTAACTTATACACAAGCATGATTTCGTGTATATATGACTAGGAGGATAAGATTGGACCAAGGAAACTTCACAAATATCTCCATACATGCATCTTGCATCCACTTGAACTCATGACTAGCCAAACTTATCCAAGATAAGCTTCAACTTTCTTTCCAAGACTTTCCACCTTGCATACTTCCACTAGACATCAAATATCTTCATAATATCTTCCAAGTAGTATATATATGCATGCATATGTGAGCTAGGGACTTATACACTTCACTTCATTACTAGAAAAATCACAAAACTCTCTCTTCCTCCTCTCTACAACCCACGAGATTGAATAAGCTCTAAAAATCTAAGCGAAACAAACAACTATTTAAGCTCTATTAATAAGCAATCTAGAAACACTAATAAGCATATAAGCACAGCAACAATGAATCAGAATAAGCTATAAGCTACTATCGACTTAAATCTAAGCATTTTTTAGAAAATAAGCTCTCACAAAATTTACCTAAGCAATATAAGCTCACTTAAAAGCGCATAAGCTATATAGAAGCTTATTTTATCAGAAAATATGAGCTTCTAATCAATCAAAAACAATATAAGCACAGAAATAAGCTATACTCGAGCTTATTCTAGCTTATTATTTCGAAAAGTATTTAAAAACTAATGAGAATGAATCGAAAGAGCTTTGAGAGCTTTTAGGAGTCACTTCCTAAGCTTTTTAAAAACTTTTGATAATAAGCAGCTACGTTAATAAGCACGAAGATACAGCTTATTGAATAAGCTACACGAAAAGGAAAATTACCGAGAGATTAAGTAAACAAAAAAAAACACGAGATCTTCAACACACTTTAAACCATTTTCATTACATCATCATATTAAGTTTGCGAAATAAGCTAGGTACAATGAGCAAAAAAAGTAAAATAAGTTATTACAACTTTTGAAATAAGCTAAAAATCTAAAAGCTAAACTAAGAAAAATAAAGACTAGGTGTTTTAAATTGAAGGGTAGCGAGTGGTATATATAGGGGTGTGAGGGGTTAATTCTGTAAATTTGGACCCAATCATATGGTGATAATTGGCCAATCATTGCCTCTCCAACTTTGTCACACGGATCACCGTTTTTTGCCAAGAAGATCCAACCGGTGTAGTGCTGCCACGTGGCCTTTCTTATTCGTTTAAATGCTACGCTATTCTTTAGTCCGTTTGATCATTTGGAAGTAAATTGGAAATGAATATATACTTTCTCTCGCCACGTGGAAGCATTTAATTGCCTATCAAAAACTTAATGCGCCATCACGTGATAGGGGTGCATTTTATTTCAATGCACATGATCTCAAGTCATGCTCACGTCATCACATTCATAATATCAGATTTATTTTGGGTTTTATAATTGGGCTTAAGTTGGGCCTTGGCTGGTCCGGCCCATAAAATGGGTTACGGGTTGGCCCGATAAAATCCGAGGGCACCGCTGGACTCGTTTTTCCGTGCTCTTTCCAATGGTATGTTCGGGAACTTTTCACGACTTTGTCTTGATTTTGAATAATAGGCACTCTTGATCGCGACGAACCCGTAAATACCCGTTTTTGCTCCGTTTTCAATCATTTTTACCTGCAAGACATAAAAATACCAAACAAACATATTTGCAAGATATTTATCCATATTTTAGCATGTTAGTCCGATTAGTAGTGTTTAACGGGGTATAAACAATGTGTGTTTAAGCACACATCAGTGATCTCAAGAAAAAGGAAATTAATGAAACTTTTCCTCTCGAAACCCTTGGAATAATATCTTCTCATAATAATTCAAGTACCCCATGGTTTGCCGACATTGCAAATTACCATGCGGGGAATTTTGTAGTAAAAGGGATATTGTCCCAACAAAAGAAAAAATTCTTAAAAGTACGTTAAATCACTATTTGGGACGACCCCTTACTTGTTTAAATATTTTGTGGGCTCAAGTGATAGACGATGTGTTCACAGCCAGAAGACATGATATCCTCACGACTTGCCATAATGGACCCACCGAGGGACATCATGGTGCCAACTACACCGCTAAGAAAGTCTTTGATTCCGGTTTCTATTGGCCGACTATTTACCGAGATGCCCATGACTTGGTTACACGGTGTGACGCTTGTCAACGTCAAGGCAAAATCTCACAACGTGATGAAATGCCTTAAAATGCAATTCAAGTATGCGAGATCTTTGATGTGTGGGGCATCGACTTTATGGGCCCGTTCTAGTCTTCTCAAAAGGGGGGAAAAAAACAAAAAAAAAATTTTTACAATTCTCGTAGCCGTCGACTATTTGTCTAAATGGGTTGAAGCAAAAGCGCTCCCCACTAATGATGCTCGAGTTGTTGTTAAAATTTTGAAATCTCTTTTGCCGATTTGGAACTCCTCGTGCTATAATTATGATCGCGAAGGTACTCATTTTTGTATGAGCATTTGCTAATGCTAAGGCTTAGTATGAAGTTTACTCTTCGACTTTCTACCGCTTATCATCCAAAAAACGAGTGGATTAGTAAGGATTTCAAATCGTGTTTAAAAGCGTCATTTTAGAAAGTATCATAGTGAAAACCGTGCTTCGATGGTCCATAAGTTGATGATGCATATTGGGCCTTCCGTACCGCCTTCAAAACACCCATCGGGTGCACTCCTTATAAGCTCGTGTACGGAAAGGCTTGCCATCTTCCTATCGAGCTTGAACACAAGGCCTATTGGGCCTTAAAGCATTGTAATTTTGACCTTAAGACCGCGGGTGATCACCGAAAAGTTCAAATGAATGAATTAAATGAACTCCGGGATCATGCTTACGAGAACTCTTTAATCTATAAAGAGAAAACGAAGAAGATTCATGATTCTAAGATTAAAAACCGCGTTTTCAACGTTGGTGATCGGGTTCTTCTCTTCAATTCTCGATTAAAGATTTTCTCGGGTAAGCTAAAAACCCGTTGGACCGGACCGTTCACCGTTGCTCAAGTTTTCCCTTATGGAACCATCGAGTTATCTCAAACAAATGGACCAAATTTCAAGGTGAACGGTCATAGACTTAAACATTATTTTGGAGAGGACATACCACAAATGGTTGTCCCGGATCTCCAAACTTTCCCCATGGACCACTAAATTCGGGGTCGAGTCAGGCTCGTGACTCGGTTATCAAAAACAAGCGCTTCGCGGGTGGCAACCCATGCTTATCCTTAGTAGTAGTATATTAGTATAATAGTTATTAATAAGTGTGATGTGAGGGGGCTCGCCTCTTCCTTTCTCGTGTTTCGTGTTTTGTGTTTTGTGTCCAGGATTGCCCGGATTATGAAGACTCTCGTGCTCGTGGTTTTGTCCATCGTCCACTCGATCTTCAATCCTTCACATGCTTATATATGGGAATCCGATATCCTAGATCTTATTGATTTAACGTTTATCTATTAGCATAATTAATAAACGGCTTTAGATTTGCGTAGAGACCCCTTAATATTTGGATTATGCCTTGAAATTAGTATGGGGGTGACAGTCTCACATTGAGGACAATGTGTAGTTCTAGTATGGGGGGATCTTTCGATTCAATCTTACTTGCATTTGCCTTGTCTTCACGTAACCCCGTTTTTCCACCAAAAATATGCCAAAATTAAAAAAAAAATCAAAAATAGAATAAGTGTTTCGACACATAGTTTTGTCTTTCTAGGAATAAATTTTGACTTGATCGAGCATGTTGCGCTCTAGCTTTCCCCTTAACTTATATAAATTTAAGCTTTTGCTAGTCTTTTATACAAGAAGCTTTAAAACGCGAATTCTAGCTTGAAAAAGCCAAGAGTTTGCAAGTTTCCATAATAGACTTTAAATATGCAAAGCTTGTTTTATTAGACTAAGCATTCGCGGATCTTTTTATTAAAGATTTTAAATTTGCAAAGAACGAGAAATGATAGAGTTTTATATAAGTTAGATGCAAACAAATATTGGGATCTCTTTAAAGGCCTCATAGAGGTTAATTATGGCTTTTTGCTCCCATTAGCTTAATAAACTTTATATAATTGTTGAATAAATAAAGTTACTTTAGGTTTTTGCGATTCTTAGTTTAAATCACTTCGTAGAGATTCCTTCTGGTGAAAGTAAGGTACACATCGAGGTTTTGTCAGTGTTGTGGGGAAATAGGCTACCGATTCCTGACGGCTCGCTACCGTTGTCTAGGTAGTTAAAAGAGACCACAAGACTTGAAATTTGGCTAATAATAATAAGTTATGTAATAAACCAAAGCCGAAATAAGACCACTACCTCTTGCCGGCTCACAACCGATGTGGTAGTCGTTTAAAGGGTGGAGGTAATAATAATAATAAAACTGTGGGCTGATAAAAGTTTACTGCATCTTGCCGGCTCACAACCCGATGTGCAATCATCTAAATATGGTCAACATAGTAATAATCCAAGACTGATAAAAGTTTTGCTGCCATCTGCCGCTCACAAACTGATGTTTAGCATGCCTTCCTAAAAGGTGGGGGGAAATCACAGAGGACGAAATAAGACTCTAACCGATGGTCGGACTCGCATACCGATGTGACCTTTTTGTTTAAAGGAACCGAGTTAATAATGTTTGCAATAATAATAATACGCCAATTTTGACTCCCGGGGTTAGTCTAAAAAGGATAACCACTAAATCATGCGAAATTAGAACCTTAAAGGGACCTTATTCAACACAATCGACTCTTTAGGAAAGAATTTCAAACTTAATTGTGGTCTAAACCGGGTTTACTATATATAATAAGACAGTTAATTTATTGTCACAAATAATTATAAAAAATCTTAAGAGTGATTTTAGGAAATAAGGAGCAATAAAGTTAAGTTCATAATTACACAAGTTGCATCTATGAGTAGTGTTAGCATCTTAACTTGTATTTAACAATGATTTCATTTTTAAGCTTGGTTTGGGGCAGGTGAAAAATCGAGGACGATGAATTTATCCTTTTTAGTGTTTCTTGTTCCGTAAAGTTATGAATAAATGCATAAAAATGGTAAAACGGGGTGCTTTTCAAAACTAGTGATTTTTAAATCCCCTTAGATGAACACTTAGCTACTTTTCGAGGTAATTAGTTTAAGGGGGGTTGAAATTGTTGGTTTTCTAAGTTTGTATTTATGACATTGCGTGAGGACACGACAATAGCTTAGTATGGGGGATTTTTTTATATGTGTTTAATCACATATCAGTTTACCTTATTAAAATAAGCTTAAAAGACCAAAAATACATTAAAATGCATTGTATATTTGTATTTTGTGGTTCATGTCTTGCAGGTACGGATGTTCAGTAAAAAGGACATAAACAAGGCAAAAACGGACAAAGCCGAGCACGGGAATGAAATGAGAGCAAAAATGTCGAAGCCGAAGGCGTACCTATCTTCTACGGACCAACCCGGGACCACTTAATGGGCCGGGTCAGCCTACAAACCTTTAATGTTAAACCCTAAAAGCCCATGTTTAATAATAAGCCCAAGATCCCATTTTTTTTACAAACGGCCCAATGTTATAACAAAAGGCCCAAAGACCCAACACCCGTCCAAGTCAACCCTCTATATAAGCCAGTCAAAGTTACTGTAGCCCTTTCTTTTTCCTTCCCATTTACCTCCATGAACGAAGATCATGGTAAATCAACCAATCACACTCTCTCCCGTCCTTCTAGAAGGGATTTCTGACAATACTGACACCCTCATAAGCCACGCTGGCAATCCCACATCACCCCATTGGATGATTAGACGTGTACTTGATCTAACGGTTAAAAGATTAGAGGTGGTTATGATTGGAGGGCCAAGATTAGAGTTGGGGAGCGTCTCATGAGGCTAGAAGGTTCCTCTCACCCCTATAAATAGAGGGCTTGATCACACATAGATGTAGAGTAGATTTTAGCTTAAGCTTGTAGTTTTTAATAGCATGTTAGTAGCTTATAGGTTCAATTTCTTGTAATTTACTTTTAAAAGCATTATAAACCTTAAATTTTCAATAAAATTCAGCTTTCATTTAAGTTATTGTTCTAATTCAAGTTATTTCTAAATCCAATGTTGTTCAATTTTATCATAAGCTCTCATAAGTTCTTAAAAACTACATTAGCTTGTTATAACTCAGTTAAGCCCTCAAAAGCTTAACTGAGTTTGTTGATCACTTAATTCCTCCCCTAAACATACCTCAGCATAATGGATGATAAGCCAATTTTGGAAGGGCTTATAGACCTCACCAGCTTATCTTTGATAAGCTGGAGCTTGTAGATCTAAGCTTGTAAAAGCTTATTTGATCCTTGTTTGGCTGGGATCAAGGTACACCTCAATAATCACTCTTATTTAGCTTAATAGTGTTTGCTTATTGTTTTACTTATTCATGCTTAATATCTGTTTTTTATTGCTTATTTGATCTTTATTTGTCTGATTCTATATATGTTCTAGCTTATTTCATACTTGGATAGTATAAAAATGATGAAACATAATTTAAGGGGGTGTTTGGTTTAAGCAGTACTAACTCTTGTTAGTACTGCCTAATCCTCTTTGGACCTTTAATCTGTTTTAGCAAGCTTAATCTTGGTCTTTAAATTAGTTTCTAATAGTTGTTATAGCTTAAATATCAAATTTATAGTTCAAAGTAAGCATGGTTTGAAATTGTGGAGATTTTGTGTAATTTTAAGCTTGTTTGATTTAGATCTTGATGAATACTTTGTTGGTGTTCATTTTGATGCTTGGTTATTGGTCATTTAATGCAGTAAAGGACTAGGTTAAATGAGCATTTGTCTGGTGAATTTTGAGTTAAATCTGTTTATTTCTTCTCAGTTTTTATTTTGTCCAAAAGCCAGTTTTCATGAGTTAATTTAGGTATGATAATGATAGTTTTTAGGTCTGATATTAATAATATAAGTTCATTAGATATTAAACTTCATTTGTTTTAGCTTTTAAGTTTTTTACAATAGCTTTTTCTAGCTTAAATTTAGGGCTAAAAGTAGCAATTTTCCAAAAACAATGTTCAGTATATACTGATTTTAATCAGCATATACTGACTTTCCTTTTTCATCTTTGCTTTTATTTTAGTTGCTTATGTTACTTATTTATGTCCTTAGGGTCAAAGTCTTTAGCTTATTTTAGAGTTTTAATCTTAGGTTTAGCTTATTGAGTCTTATTCTTAGGTTTGCAAAAGCTTATTTTTCCTTCAAAAATCCAAAAAATTAGTTTAGTTAAGCTGTCAGTTTTTAAGTTTTTTTTCTAGCTTATTTCTAATCCAATTTTCTTAAATCTTGTTTTTATGTGTTATTTGGAAGCTAAACTCAATATGTTTTTGGTCTACACTTTATCAATAGTGCTTATTTGATCTAAAGTTCAGCTTAAAGATTGGTCACTTGTCCTCGCATTTGTGACAACACAGTCTTGTTTTAAGGACAAATTTGATTTTAGCTTTTAAGAACTTTTAAGAGCTTTTAAGCTAAATTTGCTAGACAAATTTTAGTCATCTTTGCTTATTAAGTATTGTTAGGCTTGTGTTCAACTTATTTCTTTAATTTTCATGTGCTTAATGAGTTTTGAAAAAGCTAGCAGACTTAAATTAAAGCTAGCAGTACTAACTCAAAGTTAGAACTACTGAGCTTCTTTTGAGCTTATTTTAGCTTGTTTTTAAGTTTCAAAAAAGTATTTTCATTAAAGTTTATTAATTTGATTAGTAGTGTGCTTTTTCAAAAAGAAAAATTAAAAACTAAAATGTTTTGTAAAAAGAGATGGTGAACCTGTGACCTCTCCCTTTCACATTCCACACCTCACACACACAACACTTAACCAACTGCCCTGGGGTCTTTTTTCAATTCTTTCTTTGTGACATTTAATTCTTATAGTCGTTTTTAGGTTTTAAGCTTATTAGCTTATTTGCTTTATAACTGCTTATTTGCTTTAACTTATTTTCCTGTTTTATTTTTCCTAAGTTTAGATTAGTTCATAGTACTTTTCATAATTTTTCTAGAATTTTAATAATTAGTTTACTATTTTTAATATTTAATTTAGATTAAAACTATTTTTAATTCATAATAAATAAAATAAAAGTAAAAAATATATAATTCTTTTTTCTAAAATTATTTTTAGTCATTTAGGATTTATAAAAAATAAAAAAAAGAATTAAGGTTAAATTTTAGTAATTTAGGTAATTAGTCACGTTTTTACTTTCCCGTTAACGTTTTAGGTTTAATCGTTAGTCGTCTTATTTGATTACGTGCTCTTACTTGTTTTATTTTGAGTTTTTAGAATTAGAAATCTAAAGCAAAAATACTTGATATTCAAGCATCAAACAAAATACCTTCGAGGAATTCAAATTCACTTCTCGTCGGGATACGACACTCGAGAAATATACTATTGTTTGTCCTCAAGCAATTTTATATTAAACGGGAAACTCTCTATATTATAACTATTTGGTATTATTATTTAGTTATATATTTTATATATATACTATATAAAAATTATCAAATCAGAAATTAGGGAGTAAAACTTTACCACCTTTACAGCAAAGTGGGAAAATTGGATTTACTGCCCTTTTGCCCATATCGTCTCTTTCTTCATACCACATGGTTGCATGTCAATTAGGGCATTCATGTGTAGGCGGGCCAATGTTATGGTAAGTAATAGGTACACCTGTCCAAACAAAGGTTTATGTGTGTGAGGAAGGGTAACATGTATTATATTTTTCCGTTGTAACCTAAGTTATGTAAACAAATATAGGTGAGTAATATGGTAAGATACCGGCAGATGTCAATGCTGCTCTTTTGGGGGGTTTCTTAGATGTACAAAGATGGACTGGGCCTGAAAAATGGACGATAACGGTAAATATACAATTCATCTAACAAAATGTTGGCTAATAGTATAATATTCTGTTTAAGAAATTCAGTTTCTCCCACATAGGGTGTATTCGGAACCTGCTGGTCTCCTTCTTAAATGGGTATATGCATATCGGGAGGTTAAAGCTCCTGCGCTTTGGTTTAGATTGATTTTATTGCTATCTGGGAGTGGCAAAGTGCAGGAGTAGGACCTTTAAGTTTAACAGTAGGCTCTTTAGATTATATTTGTTACCATAGGTGGATTAATGCTCCATGAAACCAATGGATAGTGTGTGTTTACCCGGGTATAGAACATCTATGTATGTTATCCTAAGCGCAATAACTCTGCATTCTTCCATCATTTCTGATAGTTGTATTTGATTGAATGATTACAGAATTGTGGAGCAAGCTTGAGAGAGATGGAACAACTGTAGGATCGTTCTGTGGACCTATCACATAAACACACAGATGACTGCAATCATAACTATGATTTAAAAGTAAGCCAACTTATTGAATTCAAGTATACATGTATTCATCATTGTGTACGTGATGTGATTGAGTCTTACTGTTTATCAAGATCCAAGTATGAATTTAGATTGTGAGAAGACATATAGTGAAGCTATTGATTACGAAAACTTTTAGAATACCCTTGCTGAACTGATATATTTATAGTGATATTAAATGTCACATTAGATGTGCCAATCAATATCAATAATGGAAAGGTGGCCCTTTTGTTCTTTAACTTTAACTTGCAAATGTACATCAAACATGAATGAATGCCACATGATTTTCGTCGTTTTATGGAGAACAATGAATGTGAGTTTCATGTTGGTTTGGTTATTTTGCAGCTTGAATTCCACGTGTGAGTATGTGTTGGAGGGGAGGTATAAAACATGATACAAAGGATGATTGTGGTAACAACCATGGGTAGCCATGTTTTTATTACTTTTGCGTGGAATCTGAACGGGACAGGTGATAAAGGTATACATATTTATAAGACATGTCAAGTTATGGTTTTAAGCACATTTGTTATACCCAGTATATGTTTGAATCTTGCGCTATTAGAAATAATAGGCTAAAAGTTGATTCCTAACCACTTTGTTTTTAATTTATGAAACCCAACATGGGTTATAGGTTAAGGAAAACATTAGTTTTATAATGTATAGTTCAGGAAAACATATATGGTTATTTGATATTTTTTAGATGTTGAGATTGGAATAACATAACTTTATTTGCTGATATTCTAATAGGTGTTGTTATGTAAAACAGAATCTAAAGTCCCAAATTAAGCAGAAACATATAGAAAATTTTAGCGCCAATATTATTGATTAGAATACCACTTGTTAGTACAACTCAAATGGAGCAATATCATTTGTAACATAAACATGAGTTACAGCCTAATCCAATAAGTTCATAGAAGCATAACATTCCAGTCACATTTGGGATCCCTAGTGTTCTTCTGTTCCTAACTTCTTCACCATGCAATGCTCATCTCATCATGCCCTTGCTCAGTGTTGGTCCATGTAGGTTGCTGATACGTGGTTATCTACCTTGTTCCACAACTGCCCACAATATATCTGAAGACACAACATACTCAAAAAAAGAAAACGAAGTTAACATATGAAACCATACTATAGGGTCTTTCATCAGGCCACTTTTAGCATAAATCCACTAAAACAAATGCTACTAATTTATAGAACCAAACATGAGTTCTAGCAACAACCAAACATGAGTGTGAAAATGTTTAATACATAGAACCATAAGATTCCTGTCACATTTGGGATTCAAATTATTATTTTTCCCCTAATGACTACTTAATGAGAATCTCATTTCATGATGCCCGTCAACATTGCTGGGGCGTGTAAGTGGATGAAACTTCGCCAACTACTCAGAGCCGTAGTCATCACTGTATCTAAAATCACTGCATATTGAAATACGAAAGCTTAGTGACTATATAATTACTCCGGGGAAAGTGATGAATTTATTTACGTCCTTTACGCATCTGTTGAAAGTGTTCACTATGAACTGACCTTTTCTTTTTCTTTTTATCCGTGCGTGCATCAGCATCGCACTCATCTGTCTTCTTAGATGATCCGCAACCCTCGTCCACGTCAGAGTCCTCCACTCCGGATCTAAAACAATGTCCACATATGAAAGTTGTGAGATGTTGTATTTTTCTAATCCGTGGTTGTGAATGGTTGAATGATTTACTAACCTTTTCTTTTTCTTCTCCTCAAGGCCTTTCGATGGAGTACATACAGATGGGGTCCATGACAACCTTTTAAATGTAGGCGAGGGAGTGTCAGCATTCTCGTCTACCGTACTAGAGCTTGTACCTTCATCCACCATAGGTGTGGGATTAACTT
Organism: Tanacetum coccineum; assembly: GCA_026074375.1. NCBI lineage: Eukaryota > Viridiplantae > Streptophyta > Magnoliopsida > Asterales > Asteraceae > Tanacetum > Tanacetum coccineum. The sequence goes on from BQNB010002651.1 coordinate 69,179, forward strand.
TCCAATAGGTAAAGCTTTCAAAGGTACCATACTCATAGTAAGTATGGGATTTCAGCTCCAACACGTGAGTAGTCCCAACGAGGTTTGTTATAGCTGTGGGCAAATTTGAATCCTCATCTACAGACTATAGATACAGGTTAGTGTATAAGCTATGAAAATATTGGAATAAAGGGTATAAAGAAACCTCATCGACCGCCGCCAAGAGGGATTCTGTTGAGCACTTCACCAACTCTATTATGGGTTCATCAAACAGTACAACCACAACATGTGCAGTGTCTTCAGCCACACCTAATTCAAGAATGTACCTGCCAATGGATTTCTACGCAGGGAAGGTAAAGAATAACATACATTGCATTATGAGTCAGTTGGTTTAAAACTTTAAATGAAATTAACATTGTTACCTTATAACATGATACTCAACCGCCTTGTTGCATGCTTCGCAGAACCACTTTCCAAGTTGACGGGTAGTTCCTTTTTTGCAATCACCACCCCCACGGGATGGGTAGTTCCATCCTTTCCTGGTCCTGACATTCTCAATCATCACCTTGCAGTCGAAGGTTGATGTCTGGAATTATAAAGACGTTATAAATACCATGTAACGGGGTAATGGAATAGGATGGCTAGATTAAAAATAAACATCCATACATCATTCTTTCGGTTCCTAGCCCATATGAGGACATTCTCAAGAGTCCCTTCCTTGGGTTGGGAGAAGTCAACCGGCACAGTTGCCTTGCTGGCCTTAACGACGCTGAGATGCACATTGACAATAACTGTAAGACACTTTCAGTTCGTACAAAGCAATTTAAACAATGTAGTGGTGTTTACCTTCCCTTTTTTCAACTCCTGTAGAGTTGGGATACTTTCATCGTCATAGATCGTCGTTGATGAGCTGCTCGACAAATAGAGCTTATCTGCAAGTTAACAAATAACACTAAGTTGGATCATGACTGATATACAATGTAAATAATTGTTAAAGTGCATCTGGCCTTACTGTTGTAATGTTTGGCAGACATTGAAGTCAAAACAACGGCACACATCCTAGCATGTTTTATCTTCTTCTTTATCAGAACATCTCCCAGTCCTCCCCATAATGTCACCCTCAGTGCCTGGCCCCTGTTTCATATGTTAGAAATTTATCGCAAAGGTGGATATGACTATAAATCCAATATTAGCAAGGTAAGAATCAAGAGTCCTTGAACCTGTTTTCTGGTAAGTTGTCTGTCCGACATTAGTTACATAACCGATAACATCTGCAACCCATTCATTTACTTTTGAGTAACATATAATCAAAGAGTTTATATACATACCAATCAAATACTTGTTGGTAGGTTTAATACGGTCAAAATCAACCAATTAGAAAGGGTATCTAAGAAAGTCGACATCGCTGACAGAAGCCTTACATATGGTGGTGGATCCATCAAACTCTAGCATGAAGGTAGCATGCTTCACAACCCGAAAGTCATCCTTATTAGGATGTACCGCGAAGTTTCTAATTGAGTAAATACTGCCCTCTTTTAAACGCAAGAAATTGTGTGCAATGTTTCCCTTAGCAGTATAGTGAATCATATTGCCCTGCAAGATTTTTAAGTCAAAAGCAGGCAATACAATGGGGAATCTAACGTTTATACATTACCTTCAAATCAGAGACCACAAAATCTGATGAGGTGTCATTTTATATACTATTTCTGGGTCATTTACCCCCTAAATCATGTAAATATGCCCAAGTCACGTGCTTAATCATTTGTTTTTAGGTTTTTAGCACTTGGATGGCGTTTGGAGGAAATACGCGTGACTTGGGCTCATTTAGAGAAGAAACGGACAAGATTACGGACCTACACCAAATCTCTTAAAGATTTATGCATACAGTGCGTGGAGACGGCGTAGCAGGTATAAAGCGACGGCGTCGTGATCTATCTGGTGACGGCGTCAGGAATCTAGCGACGGCGTCAGGACGTGGCCGACTTAAAGAGGATCTAGAATCATCTACGTGGCGACGGCGTCAAGACTTCAAAGCGACGCCGTCGCGGCGATTTTCCTATATATATTAAACCGAAATTAGGGTTTTAAGGGTGTAACTTTGTATAATTTTAGGGAGACGAACCCTAGTTATTCCAATAGCTTTTAAGGTCGTTTTAGGGCCTCAAAACCCTATTGTAACTACCTTTAATCCATGTTTTAATTGTAAGATTATTTATCATTAATCATTTAATATGTCTATGTGTTGTGTGATTGATTTATGTTCTTGCTTTATCTTTAACATGCTAGGCTAAACCCTCCTTTGTATTTACTTATGATTGCATGAAAATTAGGTTGTAGACCCATTTGATGTTGCTTCTTGTTGATGGATGTGCACGTTAGGCTCTAGAAAACTAGCCATAATATATTAAATTGGCATAGACGTCTAGGGAAACGCGAGTAGTGTAGAAAGGATACCATCGGTAACAGTCTTTGTACTACCTTACCCCTAATATGGTTGATATCTCTTAAGATATTTCACATGCATTTAATATACTCTTAGGGGCCTCGTAATAGTCTTCATACTACCTTACTTGTGCGTCGCCTTAACGGAATATTAAATAGACGGCGGGTTCGTGTAAATCGTCATAAGACCTACATAGAAATACTTACATAGCATCATCAACAAGATGTGCCAATGCCAACAAATCAGGAGAAGCAAATCTGAGGAGTATGCATGATTATGTAAATACATCTTTTTATCATAAATAGTTATCACCAATAGTTTTAATATATTTTAGTTTTAATTTATTAGTTAATCAAACCAAACCCTTAAACCATTTGCTTTACCTGCTTTCTAATAGAAATAATAAAAACACAAAAAGAAATCTTCTCTCACCCCTTAATGCTGTTAACCCGGTTCGAGCATTTCCCAACCTATTCCCCTAGAGAACGATAACAACCCCTGAGTCTTGCCTATACTACACTGCAATGATTAGGTACACTGTCTAGGGGATTATAAAACTTCCTATGAAGTCTTTACGAGACCTACATCAAGTTTTTTGGCGTCGCTGCGTGGGGAATAGTTAGGTTTCGATCATTGTTTAACTTAGTTCTACTCGCTTGATTCCTATCAAGTGAGAATTTAAATTCCAGTACATTAGCTTTCTTGTAGTCTATCTTTTCTTTATGCGTTTGTTCGTAATTTTCATTGACTATTCCATTCGTCGCTATAGAGAACGCGAATCCACTACCCAATAACCGCCTTGTCCTAACAGCCGCGCTGCGCGTAAGAGCCGTCCAAGAGCTCCATGAGCTACAGATTATTTCGGCCTTTGTTGACTCTCGCTTAGAGAGTATTGAACAATTTCTTAACAACTTCGCCAATCATCCTAATGAGACCGACATGAATAACCTTGAGTCCGATGACGAATCAGTAGACATACCTCTTGTCTCTCCCTTTCCTCATTCAGATAATGATTCGGATGACGGTGAAGTGCTTAATGAAATGATTGAGTACGAGAATGTTAGAATGCTATGCCGTGAAAGAGCAATTAATAGTTTCGATGGGGATGACCTGGCATTCCAATGTATGATCGGATTTAGGAAGTTTGTCTCCTACTTTGACCCCTTCTTACCAATGAACATTATCACGCGTAAACCCTACAACACCATAATGGTAGAAGGATTAGAAAGTACAGGGAAAAACTTAGTCGCCGTTGTTAGGGATGTCTACGTGTTTGTAGGCAGCTTCACTTACATCACGGATTTTGTGGTCTTGGAAGACATATGATAGTTTATTCTAATAAATAAAGATAAAGTCGTGATAGGAAACCCCTTTAGGAAAATCACTAAACTCGAATATGATTGCGCTAAGGGATTAATGTCTTTCAATAGGATCTTTGATAATTACACATTCCAAATGCCCCGCACTATACTTAGGTTTAAACGTTGGGGGCACGTTTCATGGAGTAAGATTCCACCCATCCTTGTGCTAATTCAAAGAGATATAACTAACGGGTTTAAGAATGCGTACGAAAAGAACAAATTTATGTACAAGAATTGTTTGAACCTAGGTCCCGAATACCAAGTGGATGAAAGTATGAAAGAATGGCTCATTCGTGGACACGTAAGCATTCATGAAGTCACGTAATGACGTGTGACTTCGAGTCTAGCTACAAGACTCATAAATAAATAAAAAGCGCTTCTTGGGAGGCAACTCAATGTTTATTTTTCCCGCATATTAGGAGTGGCGTGTGTTTTAATTATTTTCATTTATTCTTTTATGTTTGAATCACTTTTGTAATCATGCTTTGTTTGTTTGTAACTTCGTCTTATTTACAATCAAATGTATTTTGCATAAAATAAGTGTAGGGGGATATATCCGGTTTTTAAGAACCAAATTCAAACATTTAAAATAAATTGTTTAGATTAATTCGCGTCAGTTTCGAGTCAAATGATTGTAATGATTAATTCCAGGTTTTTATGCAGTGCTTTCTACAGAAATAACTAATAAAATTGCGTGCAGAAAATTTCTCATAAAAAACGAAGAAGAAATCTTCACAGTGCCTGGAGACGGCGTCGGGATTAAAGCCCTACGCGTCCGCGCTCCACAATATGAAGAGATTAAAAAATTGTCAAGTATTTTTTGAAAAATAGAATTGCACATATTTAAAATCTGTAATTCTTATATAAAAACCTGCATAAACATGTGATTACATCATTAACTCTCATCCTATCATTACTGCTTTCAATATAGTCAAAACCCTAAATCCTCGTTGTATATATATTCATACCCGACCGATTTTTATGCTTGAGGTCTAGTTGTCTTGTCTTTGATTACAGTTAATATTTGATAAGAAGAAGCTTGAAAGTGTTCTTAGGAAGTTTTATTAGAATGATTCTTGATGATGATTAACCAGTTGATAGCATGTTTCATCTCCAAGTATTGAGCAAACAGTTGGGATACTAGTTTTTCTTTTTACTTGTTTACTTTTCCCTTTATTCGTTTTTACGGGTACTTCTATAGAACATTGATGATAATGTTCAACTTTAGTGTAGGGGAAAATAAACCTTAGAAACTATTCCTTCATTTGCCAATTGCTTGTTCCTTAAAATGATGGGTAATATATCGAAACATAGCATAAAAGGTAATTTTGACCAAAATTTAAATTTTTTATGACACATACTGACGAAAACCAAGTAGTTAATAGCGTCTCATGGATAGGAATGTGTATGACTAGCACAAAAAACCCTCAAAGTTCCACCCAAAAAATGTGAGGTTCGCCTTATAATTCTTTTATAGACTACGGTATCCATATGATACCCAAAAGAAGTTATACTTTAGCTTTCTCGCATTAAGTTCGTCAAATGCAACATATGTGACTAATTTAGTCGATTACGGATGTGTACGTATGGTCTTTGTCACATTTTTTGGAGCATTGGTATCGGTATTAAATTATAGGACTGTACCGGTGGTATATTAAATTCTAGAACTTATTTTTGTGATGCATCCCGAGACCGCATAGTAAGTATTAGGATTTGCTAGATAAGAGGCACTAGGATTAACCCATGTTTTAAACCTATAATTGTTATGATGGACTCACGACTATATAAACTATCCACACCCTTGCCATGCACTCATTTTAGTGCAAGATACCCCTTAGTACAACCCTCCTAAGCCCTCATCAATTTTTCATCAGACGTTCCTCGTAATTTTTCTGGTTAAGTCGGACTATTAATGAAGAGCATTGTTAACCCTTAAACCAATCGTTACACCCAAATCGCCTTAACCTACCTTGTATGTACTCACGTTTAGTACATTATTGTTTTAACCCAAGTTAATTTTTTGAGTACACGGTTGCTAAGTCCTTATCCTTGTAAATACATGTTTTGGTACAATTGGGATTCATGGTAGTATTCATCTTATGAAAGAATTGTGAAGAGAGTAATTTATTACCCCCAATAGAGCTCATAAGTCTCCATGTTATTTGATCTTCCCTCAATTCGGTCCATTAGTTAGATTGTAAAATAAATCTAGTATGTAAAAGTTCTTAAAGTGTAGGGTGCATCTAATAAACCCCTATGATATATTATAATGTTTAAAGCAATGGCAGCAAAAGTGTACGAAAAAAATTAAATAAAAAAAGTTGAAAAAAATGCACGGCTGCCATTTGCTTATGTTATGTTTATATAGAGTCCAAAAAATAAAAAGAAAGAGATTGATGTAGAGATGTGTAACAGTTTGTATTATCTTATCTTTGTCCGATTTCTTGCTTAGTAACCAAACCAACGTGTATTCATAATAATAATCTAGCTAACCCTTTCACCCCAAATTCACGGACCAAAACACTCCCCAAATGGTATCCCCACCGTTTTCGGTTTCCATTTATGTTAACATTACTACACCTCACCCCACCAACCTTTAAAAGACCTCTTTGACAGTAATGAATAATACTTGCGCATAGCGGTGGAGGTTTGATCCTTTACCAAGCCCATGGTAATTTATATGCTATGACAGGTAATGAGTGTTGATTTTCTGTTTTCCTATTATGTTATAATTTATTATACAACCGAGTGAAAGAGAGAATTTCAAACACTTATGTGAGGTGCTAGTATATACTTTTCGTGCTTCTAATTACGAGGTCTAAAAGGTTGTGTTGTAAAATGTTTTTAAAGAGTAGGTTAAATGACCATAATATTGCTATTGTCTAGGTAAAAAAGCCCATTTGCTTGAGGACACGCAAATCCCAAGTGTAGGGGTATTTGATGAGGTGTCATTTTATACACTATTTCGGGGTCATTTAACCCCCTAAATCATGCAAATATGCCCAGATTACGTGCTTAATCGTTTGTTTTCAGGTTTTTAGCACTTGGATGGCGTTTAAAGGAAATACATGTGACTCAGGCTCATTTGGAGAAGAAACGGACAAGATTACGGACCTACACCAAATCTCTTGAAGATTTATGCATACAGTGCGTGGAGACGGCGTCGTAGGTATAAAGTGATGTCGTCGTGATCTATCTGGTGACGGCGTCGGGAATCTTGCGACGGCGTCAGGACGTGACCGACTTAAAGAGGATCTAGAATCATCTACGTTGCGACGGCGTCATGACTTCAAAGTGACGCCGTCGCAACGATTTTCCTATATATATTAAATCGAAATTAGGGTTTTAAGTGTGTAGCTTTGTATAATTTTAAGGAGACGAACCCTAGTCATTCCAGCAACTTTTAAGGTCGTTTTTAGAGCCTCAAAACCCTATTGTAACTACCTTTAATCCATGTTTTAATCAAGTAAGATTATTTATCATTAATCATTCAATATGTCTATGTGTTGTGTGATTGATTTACGTTCTTGCTTTATCTTTAACATGTTAGGCTAAACCCTCCTTTGTATTTACTTATGATTGCATGAAACTTAGGTTGTAGATCCTTTTGATGTCGCTTCTTGTTGCTGGATGTGCGCATTAGGCTCTAGAAAACTAGCCATAAGATATTAAATTGGCATAGACGTCTAGGGAAACGCGAGTAGTGTAGAAAGGATACCATCGGTAACAGTCTTCATACTACCTTACCCCTAATATGGTTGATCCATCTTAAGATATTTCACATGCATTTAATATACTCTTAGGGGCCTTGTAATAGTCTTCATACTACCTTACTTGTGCGTCGCCCTAACGGAATATTAAATAGACGGCGGGTTCGTGTAATCCGTTCATGACCTAGGAAATACTTACACAGATCATCACAAGTGTGACAAGGCAACAGATCTAGGAGAAGCAATCAGAGGAGTAGTGCATGATTAGGTAAATACATATTTTTATCATAAAGTTATCACTAGTAGTTTTAGATTATATTTAGTTTAATTATTATTTAATCAAACCAACTTCTCAAACCATTGATTTACATGCTTTTTATAAAATATAAAAACACAAAAAGAATCTTCTCTCAACCTCTTAGAATTCTGTTAGACCGTGTTCGAGCCTTCCTAACCTATTCCCCTAGAGAGCGATAACAACCCCCGAGTCTTGCCTATACTACACTGCAACAATTAGGTACACTACCTAGGGGATTGTAAAACTTCATGTGAAGTCTTTACGAGACCTGCATCAAAATCGGTACTTAAATAATGCCATGTTATCACGCTGACATCCTACATGCGGCCAATCATTACCACAATGGTGCCACTGATATCAACATCAAGCTGGTCTAAGAACAACAGAGAACTGGGTTGTGAAGATTCGGTCATGTCTGTAGCCTGGGTTTCCGACTTACTGGCTGCAACATTGTTCGACATCTTGAATAAGGTTATGTGTTTCCTTAAAGTTATCGGCTAGACTGTGTGGGAAGCTAAAGCAGGCACCACTGCATTTATAGATACAACATGGTGGGTTTCTCTCCTTTGATATCCCTTCCCTTTACTCCTAACTGCACATTGAAGGGCTTAAAACCGCAGACCTCTTCACCTTCTTCGGATTCATATTGGAGACTGCATTAATCGTGAGACTTAATCACTGCATTCATGGCCCTGTAACCACAACCCACTGCCTTCTTCGTTTTACAAATCAGAGTGGATACATTTATGGCTGTTATAAAAGATACCTCCTCAATAAATTAAGAGAGTGTATCTTTTATAAGAACAGATTTTGGAGAGTCTAAGAATCGAGAGGAACGAAAAGGGTCCAAAAGGATTTAAGGGGGGCCAAAATCGGTTTTAACTTTCCTAAAAAAAAACCGACAACACCCTTTGATGACGACGTCGTATATTGAGCATAAGAAGACACTTTCTTCTTCCCTCTAGAACACTCACACAAACAGAAAGAAAAAAAACGTTGCCCTCTTCAATGGTGAGTTACTAATAAACTAACCTAAAACAAAAAACCTTGAAAATTTGCATATTAATAGTATGATAAGTAATAATTGTGTGTATGTATGTGTAGGAACAACAAGAAGAAGCTCAAGTTGAAGGTGAAGGTGGTCCATCAATTGAGGATTGTATAAAGCTGTTAAAAGGCGAGCGAGACGAACAACGTCTCGCTGGTCTTTTACTCACTACTAAGTTTTGCAAAAACGATGATTTTGAGACTCTTTTAAGGCAATATAATGCTCTTGGTACTACCTTCTTGGACCGTCTTCTTCAAACCGGTAATTAATGAATTCAATCACTTTATGAGCTTCTAAAAAGTTTGCTGTCTACGATACATGTGAGATTATAGAATAAGTCTTATATAGAAAAGGGCTTATGGGATCTTATAGCTAGTCAAATTACTTAAATACCCTTCGGAATATTCACGCAAAAGCAAGAAATATATGTGAATTAATTTTATGTACTTTAATGAGATTCTACAGTAATAAGCTCCGACTAATTCGCCAAAAATTTTTATAAAAATATAAACTTCAGCTTTTGGCTTAGAATATAAGCTCCAGCCCCAACCCATTGCGCCAAACATAATACTCCCTCCTTCCCAAAATAATTGCTTCCCAACAAAAAAAAAATACACACGGTTATGATGTATTAAGTTTTAGAGTTAAGATTTGTACTTGTACATTTGATGGGGGCAATGAGTTTAAATGTGCGTTTTTTGTGAATAATGCTTGTGAGAGGTACATTTTGACTTTTGAGGCACTGTCACCATAGAGGTTTAGTGCTGACCGACACTGATCAAAGCCTGAGATAAGTTTTTACAAGAGTTCAGATAATTAGTTCCGACATTATCATTTGTTTTTGTCCTAGTTGGATGCAAGAGGGTTAAAGCTTCAACACTTTGAAGAATCTTTCCGTTTTATATTCTTTTTTAGTACCACTCTTACAAGTAAATTATGATACCTTCCAAAACATAGTCGTCGACCTTTTATTCAAATTGAAATATGTCTTTTCTTCTATGGAGCTGCATGGGACTCAAATATAAGATATGTAATAATAACTAATCATTATATTTATAAGGAAAACATGAGCAAATGAGTGTGTTAATCCTTTGATTTATTTATGTTTGTTTCTGTTAGGGATGGGGAAAGGAAGCACGACTGAGAAACGGCAAGATAACCAGGATGCGTATTTACAGCTATCCATCACAATCTTAGCTGCATTCTGTCGGGTTCCTGATATTGCTTCTTCAGAAGCTATGGTCAAGAAGATTCCACTCATACTAGAAGTTCTTTCTACTAAGTATATGTAGATGCATTAATGCCTCAGTTTTGTTATCTATAGTAATTTGTGACAAAGAAGTAGTTTTACATATGCATGTAGTTGTTTTTATGTAGACATATCAAGTAATATCTTACAATGTTTATTGTCTGAAACTACAGATTAGGACCACCGCTTGTTGAAGAATGCTTTGAATTTTTATACTTGGTGACAGCAGCCCGTGAGGATGGGGTTCAAATCTTTTACGAGTCTGGAGGAATGACTGTGCTAGCTTCTCAGATGTCTAATTTACCAGATGGTAAGATTAAATCAAAATCAGCTGGAGGTTTCACCTTTGAGAGAAGTATTTGTGTTTAATCTCAAGGTGAATATGATTTTGGATATGATTTTAACATACTTAAATCCGTGTAGGGTCCCATACAATAGAGCTAGCGATGAAGCTCCTTCAGTTGACAGTAGTTAAGCTTTCCCTGGACAAGATTATTAAAGAGCACTGTTCAGAATTGTCATCGGTGGTAAGCTCATGTGACATATATATCACTTAAATTATTGCAACATTATTATATTATATTTCGTATATTAACATTATAATTATAATGTTACTGATCATTTTAGCTTCTTGTTGCAGGTTACAGCACTAGCAAAACAGTTTGCTTTGTCTCACAATGCTCTGAAATTTGAGGCACTTCACCTTCTGTCAACGATCCTATCTTCAATATATGCTGTATGTAAGCTTTAATATCCTTCATGACTGAAATGTACTACGTTAACATCACTATTGTTTTTAATTATACGGTTGTCGCCTTATCACTTAAATAATCGTTTATAGATAAAACCTTAAGTAGTAAAGTCGTTAAGATGATTTTGCTTGAAGTTCTTGTAATTAACTTGAAGTCATTACTCATTAGTTGTTGAGGTACTTTCCCCAAACTATATCTCACTATTTAGGATCTAAGCATGCAGAATTAGTGATAATTAGTCATGGATCTTTTTTCACTCTGTCCTTAAAGTCCTTATGATCCAGTTTTTTATTTAATATTGATAATTTCTTCACGAATATCAGTTTTTTTCTCATTATTTCGGTGGGAGGAGTAAGTGCTAGTTTTTTCTTTAGATATTATACGTAAGATAATTGAGCTGTGCATGAATAACATTAGCATAGTATTTATATGCAGTGTAGACATGGCATGCGCTAGGAGAAAACTTGCGCTAGCTTAACTGCAGCACATGGTGCCCGATCTTTGTAGCGACCTGTCCCCTGACAACTATAAAGTCTACTGTTGGCTTAATGTAACCCTTTTCCATCTTAAATAATATAGAAATTTTCATTTGTTAAAGCACTTGAACATCTGTGTTATAATTTCATGATTTTTTTGTTTGTCAATGATCAGTTGTAGTTCCTTGCTGGTCAAAAAAGTTTCAATCATCAGAGTAGCAGCCTGTGAGGAAATATTACATTAGGTTTTTGACTTCAAACTAGATAACTAATTGCATAAGCTTTTAAACTTAGTATTTGAGGTATCTGCTTTCTAATGCTCTTCGCTGCTTTTTGTTCTGAAGTAATTTCTTTCTCGGTATTATCAGGCACCTTTGCATCAAACTTTGCGTACAATGAGCAACACAACCTGGACAACTTATCTGCGTATAGGTGTAATTGCGGTCCTTCAAAATCGTGTTGGTAAGTTGATGAGATTGTGTTCTTCATCAGTAATCTAATTTCCAATAGAAAATGTATCTCCAATTTAAATTTACACATTAATTTTATTGAATTTTGGCATCCAGCACCGACTCAAAGGCTTGAGGCTCTTATTTTGGCTGAGTCGGTCATGTGTATTGCTGGTGAACAGTGGCTTATCGGGCAAACAAAATTACCCGACACGCAAGATCTAATTCCTGGTGACAGGTATGTAAGCCATGAGGCCGTGACGCTTTTGTTTCTTGCAAGGTCAACGGGTGGTTTTTCTTATCTTGGACTCATTACATTTCAGGTGTACATTGCTTGTTCTGGAAACATCTAGGGTGGAGATTGCAGTTCTTCTGAATGAGCTTGCGTATATGAAATATGAGAAGTCTAAAGACTCATCGGATGCCGAAACCGTTCTTTTAAAGCAAAGAAATCTTGGTATTGCATTTTCATTAGTGGAGAAGACAATTAAATTGATTTCAAAGGTCGCTGCAGATGGAGGTGATATCATTAGTGACAACATGTTCACAAAGATCATCAATGGGCTTAACGAGACTGTTGCTGTGATCTTGGAGTATCTTCGCGATGCCAAGGTATTAACAATAGTACTGCTTTAATGCTTTTACTTGTTCAAGGTTATATAGCATTTATGTAGTCATGATTGTTGATTATAAATTTTTGCAGGATCATGGACAAGTTAAAGGGAATGATCTTCTCGCTTCCGTGCGGATAGTTGGCAGGTATTCTTGTGTCCAGTGTTTATATTTTGTTCATTTGTTGTGCAATGTGCATAGAAAGGTAACAACTTGAGTGTAATAGTGATTTGGAGTAGCGGACTTTGTTTAGCCCAAAAGTGGGTAGCAAAGTTTCAAATGATTTTATCTAGGGTAGCGTTGAAAGTAAATTAGCTTTATATGCCATCACAGCGCCACATGACATCAGTGTGCCGCATTAGGGAAACAGTCACAACATGTTCAAAGTTTCTGACAATTTAGATGCCACTCTATTATTTGATTGAACCGGGTTAGATTTTCTTTAATCAAACTTGAAAGCATGTCACCTTTTAATGGTTTATATCAAAGCTCCCTAATTGGAAATCTGCATAGAGTGTCACTTCAAATGCCAGTTGTTTAGTTGAGTAAACTTGACCAACCCCCCTCCTTTACCCTTCGTTCCATCTTAAATAAAGACCTTGTCTGTCGTAGTTAATAGAGGCCTTATCTGTTGTAGTTATCTTGCCGAGACACCAGCTGCATGCAATGACAAGGTTATGGAGCTTCTGGGATATATGGTGTTGGTTCAAGGTGAAGAAGAACATAGGTTTGTTTGTTTTTCATCAAGTTGGTTAGTTCTTAGTAGATTAATGAATTTTGAAAATAAAACTAAATGTCATATTTGTGCTTGCAAATGGTAGCCCTTTCTCTTCAGTTTGCTTCTTGCTTCCGATGCTATGCCAAATAACAATGGAGATTGATGGATGTCGGCTTATAGTCTCTTCTGGAGCGTACAAAGCAGTAAGTTATAGTTCTTAATCTTGAAAGGTAACCTATGATTCTCAATGATTTATTCTGAATCTGGATTGGTTTGATTTGAAGGTTGTAGAATGCCTAACTAAGTTGCTTTCGGAAGATACTGGTACAGTCGAGGAAAATGGTCCCATTTTCCTGGCATGTGATACGATCTTGAATCTTCTATTGAAGGTATATCTTAGTATCTCAGTGGAGCTGTTATCTTCACGGTCAATGTTTTTACTTATATGCATGCAATCTTCTTCTATCTTCTTTTTCATTTCTTTTTTTGTCTTTATCAGAGAGAACAGATTCAGCTCCACTTGGATGATTCTCATTTTATAAGGTTATTGGGAGTGCTGTCATCATGGGCAGGTATCTTTGGCTTTTATTTGTTTATTTTTTTGGATTATATTTATTTCCAAGTGACTGAGATGTTAATTAACATGTTGTTCATCAGAGAATGCTGTTGATTGGTCTAATACCTTGATGGCTTCAAGCATCTGTTCGTTGATCCTAGATTCCACGTCTGAGGCTGTTCTTCAAAGCAATCCACACTTCAACCGCAAAAATCTTAACAGTTTATGCCAGCTCATGAAGCGAAGTATGGCTACATATGGTAAAGTAAGTTATCTAATAAGACTATCCTTGATATTATTTTCTTTCTGTTACTCCTTTCATTCAATTAAAACTGCAACAAAGATTGTTATTCTTATTGGCCAGTGTAGCCTTTTGTTTGCATCAAGTGGTCGTATTCACGTGTAACTAAATGTCTCTTTTGGTTAATTAGGAACCCGAGTCCGAAGCAGATCTTCTCCAAATAGTCATTTCAGGTACGTCTATTCATTATTTCGAATCTCACAGTTTTCTTAGATTTGTTTTGTACCATCCTTCTCTATTTTCCATATTGTGCATCACATCTTTATAGTTTTCACCTCAATACTCTAAAGTTGTGAAGGCTAATAGAACCGAAAAAGTCTAATCATTTCTTGCTTTGCTACAGTTGCCATCTGAGAAGAAGCTGAAGCTTTCTTGTTATTTTTTCTTTATTTTTATTTTTTTGTTATGTAGGATATTCAAGGTGGGTTGATCGGTATCCTCATGTCAAAGCAGCCGTTGAGGGAAAGTAGCTAATAGAAGTTGTGAAGAAATTACCTAGTTGCTGAAGGGGTCATAGGGACCGCTACAGGCCGGTCCTTCCATTGGGTTATATCCACCGGTTGTCATTGAGGACCATTTGAACTTAACTGTAATAACTACCCACTCCATAGAGGTTATTTTTTGATGGTAATTTTTAGGAGCAACATGCTAACGAAAGTGTAGTATCACTTTATTTTTACTTGGTCACTAAGTTTTATAAATCATAATCTTGGATTGAACTCTTAAAGCTCTCCAATAAATTTACTTTATTTTTACTTGGTCACCAAATTTTATAAATCATAAAGGAAATTGGTGTAGGCTAGATAATGTTAGTTGGCCAGAATCCAGATAGGTCTTGCACAATTTGGTGAAAATCCACAATCCCTTTCAGATCAGCTTTGCGGATGCACCTTGGAACTTTTTTAAAACAAGGTGAGCTTGGAACTTTTTAAAAACATGAGATTTCAAGGTTAACATATAGCTTTATTCAAACATCCCCAGATCTGAAGATGTGATCTCATTATAACAAGATACCAAATAGTTTCAAGTTGATAGATTAACCAAATCAGTGATTGGCAGTTTGCGTCTTTGCGATATGTAAAAAATAAGATTTAACTACTTGGCACCCACTTTTCTCGATACCAGTATACCTCATCATCCATTTACGGAAGCTCACAAGAAAAAAGAACAGGAACCAACAATACAAGGCGTTCATTATATACATGAAAGGAGAGATTCGGATTCTCTTTCCTCAAAAGTTGCTAATACAAGTGCAGTAAAAGAGCAGCCACCAAAAACTGTACACGCAACATTGTGTTGGGCATATATGTTAAATTTGTACAAGATAATCATACCAATATTTCCCCTATTCTAGTTAAGATAACGTCTGCAGTTTTTTGAATTGCATGAGCACAAAATCTTCTTACCTTCGTCTTCGTTATTAAAATGGTAGTCATATGTTATCTCTTCTCCTGGATATATATCCCTCAGGGCGAAGAATACAACCTGCGTTTTTACAAAATCAGAAACTCGATAATCTGGCAATATGACCTATTAATACAGGAAACCAACACAATTCATATACTTTCTCCATTTTTTTGTGTTCCAAAAATAAGACCCACAAATGTAAATAGTAAATGAAATTATCTTAGAATTTATTGCACAAAATGAATGTAAGTTTTTATTTCTCGTTTTATTAAATGTTTCTTTTGAACATCCGAGCCATTATAAGATGATTTCGTGAACTGTTAGGGTTATTTTGTAACCCATATTTTGTAACATTTTCATGTTGTGTGAGTGACATTATATATAAACCGTTTATACATAACTTCAGCAATTTTTGAATGAGAATCATCACCTTTTTTGTTTTTGGGTAAAGAGGACTTGATGGGTAAAAGCGTTTTCCACTACGCTACATATGACTTTTTAGAATCGTCACTTTTTGTAACCGACATTAAGGGTTTTCTTGCTAGAAAATGACTCAAACCACACAAAACCATCTTTTAATGATTTGGATATACCAAAAACAGGTACAATGACTAACATTGGACAAATGACATTGGTAGTTATGCAAACAAAACCTATCATCTTGAGGAGTTGAGGTACACCAAAGATCAATTCACTTTGAAATCCAGTAAGTATATCTGAAGTTATATTAGAGAATGACATTACCCTCTTTTCACCGCGTACGGTTATCACTTTGGCGACACAGTTTGGCTGAACATGAAGAGCAAATAATCGCAAGTAAGCTCAAGGAAGATGTAACAAGATAAAGCAATTCACAAGTAAGCTAAATGTTTTAATTCCAATAAGTTTTGCTTTTGCTTGGGGCAGAAACCTTTTAATTTGAGTCAATGAGATAATGATACCTGGCATGAATGATTTACAAACCGAGCAATCCCTCCTTTACGAGTTGCATCGATTATATGTTCTTTATCAATCTTGAAAAAGTAGCAAGCATTCTTGTATTGCAACTGCTTTCCGGATTGATATTCAGTTTCTCTTCGATCAGCTACACGTTGTCCCACTATCTCACCAACATACTCAACGACCTATTGCAATAAATCCACGGGAAGACGAGCGTGTTTCGTAAGTGTTAATAATGACAGAATGGTTAATTTATACGAGCGATCACGAGTTCGGTCAGGTACACACGACCCAGAAACGGATTGTTTTCCCAATTTTTTTTATAGGATAATATTTACGAGGCTACCAAAGTTTTTTTTTTCATTAAGGCCGTTCATTTATTAATACTTTTTAATAGGTCATGTGTTTGTTTCGTTAATACCACTGCGACCAAATTTATGCTAAAAATTTATAGAACTTTAGAATTAACAAAATTCTAACACATTAAGACGATACGGACAAAAACTGAATGTGAAGTGCCTATTATGCCCTTCATCTGAGTGCCTCTCTATCATATTGAAAACAAATCAGAAGGTTATAATCTACATTTCACTATGTATTATATACTCGTATCATTATATTATGTTACTGTGGAGTTCATTTTTGCCAGGTTATGATTTTTCGTCAGACATTTGGTCAGGGTCAGTATAAACGAAAACAAACACATACTTGAGTGGCATATATAAAAAAACGAGTTTTAATAAACGGACAGCCATAATGAATAAATTTAATACTTGGGTGGCCTTATGCAATAAATATGATGAATTTTAGTAATAGGTCCCAACCTCTAAAAAACAGAAATTCTTACAAATAAAACAATGTAGGAGAATGCAAGCATTTGGATACCATTAGCAGAATTCTAACTGTTTAACCCTTTTTAGCTAATTATATATGTGAGCTGTTTGACCGATTATCAATGATTTACACCAAAATTTACCTGTTTCTGTATAAATGGAATAAAATTGGCACGTCTACGGCAGAAGAAAAGGTCATACCATTACATTCTGTGAAATGAACACTGATGTATACAAACCAAGAGCATGGATGCCTGATTTGTATACCACCAAATGCTTCCAACCCTTTGACTGTTTATAGCGAGCGTACTCTTTCTGCAACATACAGTACGAAGCATAAGACAAGAGGTACATGGTTTTCTTTTATTACCAAACATGCTCGGACATCTATTGGCTTTATTCAACATACCCGGAAATCATATTCTACGTCTTGAACTGGCTGTGACGTTCTTTGAATCCTTTTTTTTAATGCCAATTTTCGATTTATATGATTCCAAGCATCTACTTGCTCTTGCCTAACCAAGCATCCACCAGCATCTCTGGAGTTTTGTTGACTGTCATGCCTAAAGCCTTCTAGCTTTCGTCCCTTATAACCCTAATCAAGATCAAGAAAGTATGACAATAAAAACAAAGGTTTAACATGTATTGCAAAGAGCATACTTCAAGCTGAGAAGACAAACCTCAGTTCTCGCACATGTTTCCTGTTCATGAAGACTTGCAACTTGTATGCTTTGAGAATGAGTCTTATGGATATTATGGTCTTCAGTTGCATGATGTTCACATCTCCCATAAAAGCCAACCTTTTCATTGTCAGATCCTTCAAGCTCACTTTGTAGCAAACCCTGTCGCCAAAGCAACAATTATATTGGCACCAAAGAGAGGAAAACTTATCTGAAAATCTACCTAGCAAAGTGGCATATAAATAACTCTACTAGTTACTTTATATAACTTATGTTCAGCCTTAATGGGGAGATTGAGATTTGAGACCTTTTGATGAGCACACCAGGGGTGGAAGTAAATTGCACAGTCCATGACTCTACACCTTATGCAACAACCACCAGGGCGTTTACACATTGAACACACCTGGAAGTATACAAACATAATCAAGAAAATTACCCTTCTTTAGGAATTCAATCAAGCGTACAAAACTAGTTCAAAATCATAGTTAAGCTCTTACCACATTTCCTTTGGAACAGCGAGCACCAGACACATCAAAAGTACTCATGGTGTCGACATTTGGGCATCTTGTTCCAGGTGTCCAAAGTCCACAAACCATGTGTACCCACTGCTTGACAGTAGCGTCCAAGAATCCTGCTGTTACACTATTCCGTACCATTGTGTCATCGACATGATCAGACAAATTCTTGACCATCGTACTAGTTGCTGAAGATGCCTTTAATTGTTCTGAAATGGTACTTGGGGGTGCTTCAATATCAACTTGATTTTGTGAAGGAGCATCAGCATTCTCATGTGACTTCATAACAACATTCCATGCATTCAGAAGGCTTCTCACAATGTTGCTGCTCTGAACAGCCCGAGTCATGAGTCCACCTTCAAAACCACATAAGACGCATACCTAGATTCCAGCAAATACAACAATGTCTAAGCTTTAAACACCCTTATTTATAGAAGAGGAGGGTGAAGAAGTTGTTACGATTTTACATGTCAATATCTAACAATCAAAGAAGCTTATGAATTTCTCAGAATTTATATGTGTCATCTGAAGAGGACATAAATGGTTTGACGTTGAGACATAGATAATGGATATGATGTAGGTAAAATATATCAAGAGGTTTTAGATAAAGTAAGAATAAAATAACATACATGTCAATATACAACAATCAAAGAAGCTTGTGAAGTTTGCAGAATTTATATGTGACATGTGAAGAAGACCTAAATGGTGTGAAGTTAAGCGATAGATGATGGATATGATGTAGGTAAAATAATATCGAGAGGTTTTAGATAAAGTAACTAAGAATAAAATAACATACATGTCAATATCAAACAATCAAAGAAGCTTATGAATTTTGCAGAATTTATATGATGTGAAGAAGACCTAAATGGTGTGAACTTAAGACATACACAATGAATATGATGTAGCTAATATAATATCGAGAGGTTTTAGATAAAGTAAGAATGGAATAACATATAAAAACATGCACGGGTTCTTACCATATTGGTGGCATTTTCCTTGCATGGTCTGCAATACCAATAACTTTTGGGAACTTTTGAAATGCCATAACAAGCCTGGTGCACCTGCATGACATTATACAGAAGGTTATCAATATATTAGTAAGTTATCTTCTCAGTGAAACTATAAAATAAATAGGTGATCTGTATACTTTAATCAAGCACCGATTGCACTCCAATAAGCAATTCATTTCATCACTGTTTAAGCTTCCACAAACATGGCAGAAGGAATTCACATCTGGCGTTGCCTTGCATGTTGGCTCCTCAGGGGATCTAAACATAGGCCATAATCTTGTTATATAGTCCATTGAAGTACTCATTCTTTAGAGTTTAAACACTCCACATATGAATATAATTACCTGGATCTAGTTTTTACTTCATGGAACTTATTACCATTTACACCATTCTTCAAATTATCTTGATTTATAGAATCTACGTTCTTTGAGGTTGTTAACAAACCAGAATCCTTACCTGATGATCAGAGAGCATAAGAATAAACATCTGTTATAAAGGAAACGAAGACCTTCTCTAAAGAAAATGAGTTTTAAACATTAGAGTCCTATCGTCGGTAGAAATTATGTAAAAGAACTCTGTTACTTTTTTCCTGTGGCAAATTGCAGAATGATTTGTAAACATACCTTCCGAAATTAGTTCATATATGCTTCGTATGCGAATCTCTTTATTCTTTCGCCTTGTTTTGGTGCCTAAATTACTATCTGGAATGCCATGGCTTCCTTCATTTCTGCATGATGCATTAGCATCTTTTGGCAGTCGTGGGCAGTATGTTTTATCTGTGTCTTCCGAGGTCTCCAAAGGATCATCATCACTGAATACTGTAGCTCCTTGACCAATGTGGCACTTATCCTCCTTAAGATTCGAAGTACTACTTGAGCGTCGATTAGTTTCTCTGATTATAGTTTTCTTTAGTGACTTTGCTGGTGATTTCTTTACAACTTTTTTTGCAGCAGGAGCGCATCTTTTGGCAGTTTTAAGAATCTTCCCAAGAGAAAAGATCTTTGCTGGTTTAGATGTATCACCATTTGAAATAACACCATACCTCCCACATACTACTGGTCTAGTAATTCTTTTAAAAGACACTTGTTTCCGGACGTGCTTTCGTTTTGAAAAATCCAAGTCCAACCATGCCTTCTTTCCACATGAGGATTCAGGATTTTCAGGAAAGTCATCATAGACCCTTCTTGGTTTCTTACATAGAAGTTCCTTTCTACTTTTATCAAGCTTATTTACATCTTCCATAGACTCAGAAGACTGTCCAGAACTTCCAGTAGACATAGAAGAAACAGGGGAGGCAGGGAATCGTGTAGCAAGATGTTTGAATTTTTTTTCTCTTTTTCTCTTTCCTAATTTAACATCTTTCTCAACTGACCTCGTAAAACTAGTATTATCACGCACAGGGAGTCTAGAATGGACTTGATTCTGAACCTTCTTCAATCTAGAAGAGTCTATGACCCTAAGCTCGTCAATGAGACTACGAGTTGATCGACCAGAAACTGCTTTAGACCCTTTTACATTTATGGAATCGGTTTCACAAGCAAAACCATCAGATCCAGAGTTGCAACCACTGTCAAGTGCATCATCAGAAGACCAGTTTTTTTGAATTCCCGAACCTTCATCTACAGCAAAGTTCTTTGCACAATCAGTGTTCTGGGCATCATCGGTACATGAATCGCCGTTGCTGATTTTTACAGATGCCTGGGTCTGAGCAGGGGCGGAACACCTGGATGATATATTAGACATAACCTGCTCTTTCATACAATCAGCCTTCCGAGCAGGTTGGTAAAAGCATTTGTCAGCTGCATCAGTAGTTTTGTCATTAACAGCAATCCTTTCCTCTAAAAGCATAGCTGTTTGGTCTCGGCATGGCGCGTGACACGTTTCTGGCATTTTGCTTGGGACATCTTTCCATTGAAAAGCACTAAACTCAACTTTTTTT
The DNA here is from genome assembly GCA_026074375.1 of Tanacetum coccineum. Lineage (NCBI taxonomy): Eukaryota > Viridiplantae > Streptophyta > Magnoliopsida > Asterales > Asteraceae > Tanacetum > Tanacetum coccineum. Next base: position 90,454 of record BQNB010002651.1, read on the forward strand.
AAGTTTGGTTTCATAGTTTCCCCAATCTTACCTAAAGAAAGTTGTCTATCATGCAAAGTGCAACCTTTGTCCGAATTAGAGGCAGATAATATAGAAGCTCTGATTTGTGATGGTTCCCCAAAAGCACTGAGATAACTTTTTCCATCAAGATTGGAATTTTGATTTGTACTATTTTTTTGTACCGAACAATGACACTTGTCTGGAACATGTGCACAAGATGTATCCCGACAGCAGTTTCCATGCCGAGAAGATGAACAAATATCTTCACTTATACCAATCCTGAAAAATAGTAAATTTTGATATTTAAGAGTATGCTTACAGATTAGAAAGGCGTAGGCACTTATATAGCCTAACACACATGAAATATACAGAAAGAAAAATAGTCTATGGGATTTACTATTTCTAGATAGTGTTGCCGGTCATATGAACTCACCTTGCAAGAGGATGACCAGATTGATACGGATCACGCAAGAGGTTTCCCTGCACTTTGCTTTCTCTAATTTGATAAGATGTTTCTCGTGAAACTGCAGGAAAAAAACCATTAGTTAAAATCTAGGCGGGTAGAGGAAAGAAAGGATTCCAAAAGAATCAGTAATACACAAGTGATAAATATAATCATTTACCCGAAATCACAGCAGGTTTCTCTGCATCACCATATATTACTCTGTTGGCCACTTCGTTTGGCATTGTTGATGTCATGTTAGGAGAAGAGTTCATAATAGATGAAAATAACATTGAGGGGGCTCCTGAAATTAGAGGTGGTCTAGGAGAGATGGGTTGTGAATTAACTGGCCTAAAACCACCATGGTCAACAGGGGTATCTGAATAAATTTGTACAGGCGAGTTCTGGTCATGATTAGTTTTACGGAGCCCAAAAGAAGAGCTCAAGTGTCCCATGAATTTGACATCACTAGAACCAAAATTTACTTTGGTTGAGTTGTCAGTATTGCACCTAGAGTTCTTTGAACCAAGCATCGAAATTCGAGATTCATCATATTGCTGCTTAGACATAACATGGTGGTCTTCAGCACCATTATGGGACTCTTTAGTGTGGATTTTATCTTTAGGACTTCCCAAGTGTGAAAATAGCAAAGAATTAGCTGAACCTGCAATTGCATCACCTTTCAATTTCTCAGGTTGAAGAGGCATTTTTGTGCTATAGGCTCCAAAACCCAGCGTAGAAAACCCCAATCTGTTATGTCCATCAGTTGTGGATTTAGCTGCTTGAGCAGCACAGCTAACAACTTGCTTGCTACCCTCTGGACTTCTGTTAGTTCCTGCTGCTGCATGATATTACACATTATTGTTACTTTATACATTAGAATGGCACCGAAAAGGAGGAAACAAATTTAGAAAAAATAAAGCAACACACCATTATAAATTAGTGGCTTCGAGGACAATGATTCCAAGGGATGGCCAACTCTTCTAACATCAGCACTAAAGGCTGCCACGTTTAAGTTCCCCAATGTCTGACTCTGCTCCGATGGCTGTCCTAGTCTCAACTCGATATTTGAGGATACTCTAGTTTTTTCTAGCGTATCAGCATTCCTAGAACTTTTCGATTCATCAGAGTCTTTACCAAGGCTTATTATATTATGCAGGCTTTGTTGGGAGGTGAATGGACTTTTGGTCTTGTAGACTGGATCAATATATGTTGGACAGGGTTTAAAAGCATTATCTGTGCCACCAGCCAACTTTGAATTTGATAAACGAGATACAGGCTGCTCCACAAACCTTTTAACTGCCCCGCTATGGGCATTGCTCTGAGATATTTCAGCGAAACCATTTGGTGATTTACAATTCTCATGGTTGTTCCTCTTAAGTTCATGGCCCAAATTATGAGTTGAATGATGGCCATCTGGAAATACCATTCCTTTCAATGGCTGTCTGGATGCTGCAAATGCTCTAGAAGGACCAACAGAATTGGATTGATTAGAATTCGTCATGTTTGGCACCCTCTGTCTACTTTTTAATGCATCAGCTGCTGCAGAGAATTCCTCAGGCCAGTTCCATCCACATTGATCATCTGGTATTTTAATCTAAAGCATGATAAAAACGTCACCAACCAGTGTTCTGTGTGCTTCAATAACATGCCAATAAGAAATACCATGTTCAATGATAAAGATGTAAGCAAAATGTCACAACTAACACACATATTGCATATCTTATCTGGTAAATGTAGTTCTTGACACCATTTGGTTAGAATTTTGGAAGTTCTATAAGATATTATATAGGGTTAATTGCTTGAAAATGTACTATACTTGTCACTTTTTGTTATTGTGTGTACTGAATTTTTTTTTCTTATTGTGTGTACTGAACATTCAAATTTCGATCATTCTGTGTATTTTGTGACTATTCTGCTATGTAAAATGACCATTTTACCCTTTGAAAATTGAAAAAAGTAAGGGTAAAATGGTCACAAAATACATACAACGATCGAAATTTGAAAGTTCAGTACACACAATAAGAAAAAAAAAGTTGTACACACAATAACAAAAAGTGACAAGTATGATGCATTTTCAAGCAATTAACCATATTATATATTGGTATCACTGAAGCAGTTCAATAATGAGAATTGTTTCAAAAATTTAACCTTGCTAAGTGAAAAACGCCTGAAAAGACACACAATTAACACTTTTTTCCCTTGATACTGGATTACACAGCATAACTAATTGTTAAATCCATACAGGCAAACCAACTGGATGCTACATATATGATTTTGGATAAAAACAAAAGAAATATAATTTCAAATGCATCAGCCACATTGCAAGTCATAGAGATCATATTTTCAGGACAACTTACCCCAAATTTACTGAAGTAGACCTTTCGCCACTGAACTATGGGCTCACCACTGTCCATATGAACCGCATCCCCAGGATTAACATCCCGCAAACCTGAATGCTGCAGGCAAGTAGCAGCCAGAAGAAACCATAAACAATTCTATCATCGTAAACATCTTTATGCGATCCAGTGATGAATCCACAAAGCACACCTAAAAATATTACCTCCAAAAATTTAGCAATTGACATGTGATAACCATGACATGAACAAACAACTCCAAGGAGTCCACTATTGCTGAGAAACAGATCTCCACCTTTCAAAAAATATAAATCCGTAATTAGAGCTTATGAGTAAAACCTGAAATGACTATCCCCAATTCTAGTAACAACTAACAACAATGGTGTAACAAAGTAAGCACTCACTTGCATACAGACAAAATACGCGTTGTGAACCACTTGCAACAGGAGATAGTTGAGGAGGAATGGAAGAGCTAGGAAGCTTCCCACTCTGGGCCGGAGTTTGACCAGAACCCTGAACAGCTTTAGGAGAAGAGAATCCATGCAATTGTGCAATGCCATGGGATGTGTGATAATTAGCAGCCTTAACAGGCTCTAAGCTTGGATCACTTACTCTTCTAGCCTGCATGAGATCATGCAAACTAGAAACACGATTTCCACTATCACTTGCCAAAGTCTTGATTGGAGCAACTGGAGAATTTTCAATTTTGGACTTTTGGTAGTGGTTATCAATGTTTTGCGATTGTAGCTTGGGGGAACCAAATGAGGCTTCACGGTGTGTGGGACCAACCCCAGAACCGGTATTGTTGACATGAGCTTTACCAGACGGATTTAATGGTTTTGAGCTCAATACCCTTTGGGGATCATATTGTGAGAAAGATGGTGGACCAGAAAGGAGAGTAAAAAATGGAGTTCCCATTGGCGACAGGCTTGAGTTGTATACATTGAAATTTGTGGTTTGAAACAACGGATTAGCCATCATTTTCTGGTTTGATGAACATGGTTCTTGCACTATAGGCGGATAACCCAAATGACTTGATTTCATCATCTACAACAGATATAGCGATTCAAACATGTATGCCAAATACAGCCAAATATATGAGTTCCAAAAAATTACAAAAAAGGGTAGCCTGTAGGTAACTATAATACATGTAATATTTAGACATGAATAGTCCATAAGAGTCTACAGGATCAATCACCTTACAAGATCAGAATACATCGCTCACAGAAGCTATAACTTTAGATGCATTCCAATTGACTAGCACGTTCATGTAAAAGTTCATACATTGTCTACTATACATACTATAACCTTAAGATACTAAACAGTTGGATACACTTGTCTACACTACAATACAAGTATTTTTCAAACGACTTTCTACTCAAACCTTATATATACCAAAATTTCAAGCTCCATAATGACTCGCCATTTCACCTTTTCCAATTCATGGTTCCAACTAAAACAGCTATAAGTCCTATAACCCTAATATTAAACGAAGAAATAGAGCCAGAATATAGTTATCTCCCTGCCTAATTCATTACAAGTTCTCAATTCCTCTATGTCACTAGGTATACCTAATTTAGGCCACATATTAACCAACACACATTCACTTTATCTGATTTTAGCGACATATTCTTTAAAACTGTGCAAAATTTTGTACAGCTATACAAAAATAAAAAGTATAAATTCAAAATATTTACACGAAGCACTATAACATGTCCAATGAACCATCCCTAACATATTAAAAACAGCAATCACTCCGAAATACAAACAGTAAGAAAATTAACTAAAGTAACTTCGTTAGAAAGTACCAAAGCTCTGGAAGCATCCTGTGAATGAGCTTGAGACACCGGTGACACCGACGACTGCCACACGGCACCACCACATTTACTCACCTGCCAATGATTATTATTATCCATCACTTAACAACAAGCTTAAATCATACAGTAGTTCAAATAGGAACTAAAATAACTACCAATTCCAACAAACAAACAGCAACATCTTAAAAACAATTTGAGTCTCAATCAACTTATTTCGCCGTCTAAATCATTACAAGCTCTCGTATCACCTTTAACCTACACACAATCTAGTTATTTCGCGCTTCAAATCATACAGAACTCCATAACAACTCTCGCCTAAAACAAACGATATGAACCAGAACCTACTTATTTCGCGGCCTAAATCATTTCAAGCTCTCAAATAAATTATGTCACTAGTTATTCAATATTCCTAATTCCTAACACATTTTAACAAATTAACCGCATTTTAGGTTAAACTAAAATATTCACAAATAGAGAGTTATAACATACATTGCACAATTTAATAACCTAAAATCAAAATTACACACAATCAGTAAAAAATAATTTAAAAAAAAATACCGAAGCTCTAGAAGCATCCTGTGGCTGAACTTGAGCAACCGGTGACTGCCACGTGGCACCACCACCACATTTACTCACCTGCCACTGACTATTATCATTATCCATCGCTTAACAACAAGGTCAATTCATCTTTCAAAAGGATCGGTTGATTTCATAGTTAGGTTGTTGTTGTTGTTGTTGAGTTCACACACAGTGAGTGTGTGTGTGTGTGTGTGTGTGTGAAAGAAGACAAGTGTGACCTACAATTGGTACTTTATTTTAAAGGAAGGAGTGGTTATTTTAGTGTGTGATGGATTTGTGGCCGTTGATTGTGATTGACAGTTTGGAGGGAGGGAGGGGCCTACTGTCAAGTGTGGAAGTGTGGGAAACAGGTGGAAGCTGTAAATAGTCTATTGGTCAGTGCGTGACTGGTCACTCAGCTAGACATAAAGTTTTTTTTTCTTTCAAATAATTCTATTAGGCTGCGTAGAGTAGGAACCAACTCACCTTTCAAAACCCAACACACCTACACCTAGGTGAGTACTACGCCGGTAGTAGCAACTCACGCGCAACTTGCAAGTATAGAAGTGAACCACTCGCCTAAGTGAGTGGCAACAAAGTGTATCTTAATTAGTGGGGTATTTAGTGAGGTATATTTTATATAAAGTTGTATCTTAATTAAAGGTGAGTTTAGTTGAAATGTGAGTTGTTATTACGGTTAAAAGGTGAATGGTAAAGTTGAAGAGAAAAGGTTGACGTGACGCTGAGGTGTAATGCTCTCTACTCCATTCAGCCTTAGACTAGAAGGTAGTGGTCACCACTCCTCACCGGTCACCTCAGCTTTCTCTCTCCTATCACCAAACCTCACCATTTAAATATTTTAGTCACCGCACCTCATCTTTCATACCTATTTTTTTTTTTTACTTTTATTAATAAAACGTAAATATAAATGTAAACGTAAACGTACGAAATTAAAAACATAAAACGCACGAAACTAAAAACTTTTATTCATAAATTTAAGACTTTTATTCATAAATTAAAGACAATACATAAACTTAAACGTACAAAATGAAAAACAATACATAAACTAAAAACTAATATGGCAAATTATACTTCGCCTTGATCTTTGCCCTTAATGCTTCCATATGAGCCAGCTGATCCACAGTCAAGTGATCATACGGCTGCATATAGAACTTCATGTCTTCTTGACGTTGCCTATATGCCTGCAATTCAAGCTCTCGTTCACGACATTCCACCTCCCTCCTTTTGATCTCCATATAAGTTGCACGTTCTTCTTTATTCATTGTCATGGCACTTGCAGTTTGCGTTGCCAACTCGGAGACCATCAACCTAGCCAACGCTTCGTCAGTCATATTCACCGACGATCCAAATGATCCGGTCCCTTTCTTCTTCAAGCATCTTGCTTTGTCCCTGCCCATTGGTCTTGAAATTTCCCGCACTTCATTTTCATCCTCATCTCCAGCATCGACATTCAAATTAAAACTAGCATCACCAAATTCCGTGTTGAACGAACTAGACCCGAATGTTTTGCTTTTCTTGGCACCATTAGGATTTAAATACTTTGGAACTATTTGCTCCTACCATTTCGGGTTATTTTTTAAAATCTCCCAATAATGACAAAGTGTAAACGGTACTCCAAACTCAGCTTCATAGTCAACAAGTGCCTTATTGAAGTAGTCTTCGTCTCCAACTCTACTATCTTGCGCCATGTGCAAGACGTTAGTATGCATTCCACAAAACCTAGCCATGCTCGGGCGAACCGTCTTCCATTTCCCGTTTACCATATTGTACGTTCGACGACCGGGTTGATTTGTTTTCTTGCCTAGGTAATCTAACACCTCTGTCCAAAATCCATCCGTTTTCCTTGCGTTACCTTTGACACTATTTTCAGATACGTGAACCCATCTTTCACACAACGCAATTTCTTCCTCATTGGTCCATGGAGTGCAACGGGGTGCGTCCTCGTTTCGAATAGTAGCCACCCTCTTTTAGCGTCTTCTAGATGGCTTTGGTGGTGGGGCGATCACTTCGACGAGAGATTCCTCACGAACCGTGTTTTGATACACATCTTCCGAATATTGAGGTGAGTGCATCTCTTCATTTCGAAAAGAGTGAATGGGAGACCAGGGTTGTTCAGTATGTCGTTGTGATGACGAACCACCAATTTGGGTTTGTGAGACGTAGTTGGGGTTATTGAATGGGAACGCCGGCGGTTGTGAGGAGAATTCGTGAAACGCGTTGCTTTGTGAGAATTGGGTTAACGCGTACGGGTATGGTTTCGATGTCGGTGCGGGTGTCGGGTTTCGGTAAGGTTGGTTCGGGTAAGGTTGGTTAAAATAGTATGATTGTGGTGTAATAAGTTTTGTGGGTTTGGTGATGGGTTTGCGAGAGAAAACGTGTCGTCGGGTGTTGGGGGAGAGTTTTTGAAAGTTCGGCGTTGACGTTGTTTGTTGTTTCGGGGAGCCTTGTTTTGAGACATTTTTTAGAAAGTAAGAAAATAAGAAGTTAATATTGGAGAGATTGTATAAATTGAAAACGATGTGTTTAAAAAATGTGAAGATATGGGTATTTATATAGGTAAAAAGGGGATAGTTTGAAACTGCACCACTTTCGCTTGCCTCACGCTAGGTGACTCAGTCACCAAACTGCACCCTCTCTTTTTTCGCTCGCCCGTGAGTGGTGTTTGTGGTTTTAGGATTCGCGCGTGAGGGCCCTCTCACGGAGTGAGGCTCACCTACCACTCCCACCAGCCTTAATTGTTACATTCGAGTAGGGGTGGCAATTTTTGACCCGACATAAAACTGACACGAAAATTAACAGGTTTGGGTTGAGTCTAAATAGATTTTGAGTTGGTTTTGGATCAACCCATCTAACCCGTTTATTAAACAGGTCAGGTTCGGGTTGAGAATAATTTAATCGGGTCGACCCGCCAACCCGTTTAAGATTTTTTTCTTAAATTAAAAATTATATATATTTTATTATACGGGTTAAATGGGTCGGCCCACATACCTATTTAACTTGTTTAACTCGTGTAATGTGTCAACTTTTGTATATAAAACAGGTTAAATGTGTCAAGAAACACGTTTAACATATTCAACCCGTGTAACCTATTCAATCCGCCAACACAAGTATATATACGGGTTAAATGGGTCAGGTTCGAGTTATGTTTAAACATGTTAGGGTTGACGTAGCTGACCCGATTATTTAAATGGCTCAGATTCGGGTTGGGGTTTTTTGACCCGCCAACCTATTAACCCGAACCCGCCAACCTGAACCCGTCCCGAATTACCACCCATACATTCGAGCATCTCCAATGTTGCATATCCAATGTTGAGAGTATTTTTCTACACTATTATAGTGCAATATGAGAATGCTTTTAAAATATTTTTGCATTAAAAAAAAGTTGCTTGAATATGTGTACTAAATTTTGCATTAAATGTTATTTTAAGTATTATAATATAAGAAAAGTAAATATGAAGTTGTCATGCATCTAAGCCTACATGCAAAACCGTTCAATATCACTAAAAATAACATTATTTTGATTATTATTTTTTAACATTTGAGTAGTGGAACAAATATATGCGTAGTGAAACACTTTTTAATGGTGAATCAAATCAAACTATTTTTGAATCTACAACTAATTGTTTAGTAAATAGAAACACCCAACAATATGATGTATAAAAAACATATATCAAAGTGAACCCAACTTTAGTGATGTTGTGATGCAATCAAGAGAAAACATTAATATTGTGAAATACATTATACAAATGAGGTAAATTTGACTTTTTTGTGTTAAAATGACGTAATTTTTAAAATTCTTGCATAGAAGCTTAGATGCAATACAACCCAATATTCACTTTCACCTTATAATATTATCAATCTCTATAAAATAAAGATATACGTACACTAGTTACTTGTACTTTGTTTATTAGATATCAAAATAGCATATATATTGATATTCAACTCATTTTGTAGCTAATAGTGAAAAACTAACAATGTCATATTTTATAAAACTTAATTTTTAGTTTTAATGGTACATATAACAAGAATATACATATTTTAAGGGAGGTGATTTGCACACTTCTATAATTGATTTGCACACTCAAAAGTATTGTATCTTGACATATATATCCTTAAGTCTCTTCTATTCATGTTCATCCTTACAAGGGTATAAATGTCAAATCACACTACTTTTTAGTGTGCAAATCAATTAAAAGACTGCAAATCACCTCTCATATGTTAAAGAATGAGAAGAAGAAAAGTAGAAAAAAATTTATAATATAAGGTTTAAATTGAAACATTTACATTTTTGTTTTTTTTTATGCTTACTATTCATAGCAGTATAGTACTAATATAGTGCAATGTTATAGTGCTAACATTGGATGTGTTTTTTAGGCTTTTGCATCATCTTAGTGCTTAAAGTACAATTGGTGTGCACATTGGAGATGCCCTCAGAGAAACAGGTGTTATGGTATCGACATGTGTCAGTTTGTCATCTCGAATTCACATCAAACTCAAACATAACTCATTCACATATCAAAATACCTCATCATTCATGGCTCAAGCCAATTTTTACTTTTTGAAGCTCACCATTTATTTATTTTTTCTATTTTTTCAAACAAACTAACTTTTTATTTATTAAATTAAAATAATATTAACATTTAAAAAAAGTTACAAAACTAAAATTACAAAAAAACAAAAAGTTACAAACCCTTTATAGTTTAATATTGTAGGCGATGTAAGGATTGCTATGTTGTCACGTAAACATAACGGGTTTGGTTGTACCTGAAGAAGAACTCGATGTCTAGCTTAGTGTCGGTAAATAATGTATGCGACGTTGTAAGGTTTTCTCCGCCGTGAAGAGAGCTTGTTGACTAGTGAAATAACTCTCGAGATGGGTACTCAGGGAGTAGAGTAGGGCAAATAGGAGCCTCGTGACAGAACCACTATAAATCATTGTGTTCGGTTTGCGCTTTCTTTTACCTTTCGTTTTATATCTTTCTTTGCATTTATCGCTTTACATTTTTATTTGCATTGTGTTTATGTTTGTGTGGCTTGTTGCTTATATTGTGTGGATTATAATTGTGTCGTGGCTTGAATTTAATATTGTGGTTGTGCTTGTATTATTATGACATATGCTCTAGTTGTTATAGATTCATTATCGACATCTCTCGTATTGCGTCTCACTTAATCGGTTGTTTGATACAAAAGTCTTAAAGTTTTTAAACATGAACGTATTCACACCCACCCACCCCTCTACGTCTTTCACAACTCTGATTTAGCGAATGACTATCCGAAACATGACTTCGTAGACGTTATTCGGTGACTGTTGAAAATATGTGACAACTATTCTTGTGATATCTAGTTCTCAAAGGATCATTCTTCTTAAAGATTGTATCCTAGGCATGAAACACATGCCTAAGGTTAAACTATCGTTAGTCGCCTCATATCCAAACTCCAAAAAATAAGGCTGCAAAACGCTTGCATCCAACGATTTAAGCCACAAAAATCACGCAGTTGCAAAAGCAAAAGGTTTACATAGCATTAATCTGTAAAGACCATATGAAAAGGAACGCACCAAAAAATCTACTGACCTTCACAAACAACATTGACTAAACCCTCACAGTTAGTTTCCTTATCGTGGCTCGTTAAAAAACCATCACATTCCCTTTTTATATACATCGAATCGTTCAAATAAGAGAAACATGCACAAAGAATCCAGAAAGTATTATTACAACACCTTATTCTATAAACAATTATTAAAGACCTAAAGTGACTATAGCATATAAAAAACACAAATCTTGCTCACCTACAACCTTAATGTAGTTTCGTTCTCGCAAACCATCATTAAAAACCTCTAAACGACCATCACCTTTGGAGTCACAGAATCCTCTTCTCAAAACTTGTCTTTTATGTGTGAGATATATACCAATATTTTAACCCTTTCTCATTAATCGCGTACTAAGTAACTGAATTTCATTATTTCCATTTTCATATTTTAATATTGGCTCCGTATTTCATTATAAAAACTCACACAATTACAGTGCAAATAAATCTAAGTATTCACATATAATTGCTACCATCATAAGTTTACACAATTCATTTACATAATTGTATATTGCCTCCGTATCTTAGTAAACTCAAACAATAAGAACACAAAGAAAGGTAAGTGGTCACATATAATAAGTATCATCATAAGTTTACACACCATTGCAAACCATCAAACAAAGAAACAGAAGCATAATAAGCAATTGCAAAACATCGAACCATCAAACAAAGGAACATAAGCCTAATATGCAATGAGACTACAACTGAACACATCACACATAATGCACCAATTAACTAAAAGCCGCAACAAATAAAGCCTAAAACATTCAAACCAAATCAAGAACCAAAAAGTTACAACAAACAAACCATAAAACATTCTAAGCACATTATACAATCACTACTTCTAAACTACACCAACATTGATGAAGCATTAAAAAAAGTGTTTATATATACGTAGAAGCTAAAAGTACCCCAGAGGAAAGCGTCAATGACAAGCTAAAAATTGTATGGCAAGATGAAAAACCCATCACCAAACATCTTATGTGCAATATATAGTCTTATGTTATTCATATGGATGATGAAAGGCATGTGTTAAACATGCAACTAAACATAATCACATTAACAATGGAAAACATGTGTCACAAATGTAAGTAACTTTAAAATTAAGTAGCAGCTTAGTGGAGAAGCCACTAACACAAAATGATTATTTTGATCTCTTAGTGGACACATGGGGTCGGCTCAGCTCGGTGTGAATAATATCGGCTCAATCCGCGGCTTCAAAATGCATCCAAGCCGACCCACTCTCTCAAGCCAATTCATTGGCTCGGGGAGGCTTCACAACAATATCGGCTCACCCTTCAACTTGTACAAATCTTATATGTTTTTCTAGCACATTTTATAAAGTAGACGAAAATTTGATATTTTGACCAAATTGAGATTCTATTTTGACTTTTATTAGCCAACTGTATAGCTTGATTTTGCTAAGTGTCAAAATAGAATTAGACAATAACTCGTGCTTTTATTTTGATATTTATAATCATGTACAGACATATATGTCGTGTTTTTAAAACAACATATGTGTTGTATATTTAGAATGATATATATGTTGTATTTTTCAAATATAATGTGACACCCCGTAAATTCTCAAGTCAACATCTTTGACTTTTACGTGCATAAATTTGACTTTTATAAGTTACATGTTAATTTAATCAAAAATCGGGAAGTTTTCCCGCGTGTAACCTAGAATCGTTACAGGATGTGTTCCGGCTTATTATTTAACCTAGTCTTTTATCGAATATCGCGTTTTTACCTTACGAATGAATGTTTAAATTATTATATTTTTTCTTTCTAGTTGTCGCGCGTTTTCAGTTTTTACGGATATCACAATCGTTGTAAGAAATTATCTTGTGCATACATAAATATCTAAAAGCACACATTGGATACCAACTTGCATGAGAAATATTCAAAATTTATCATTTGGTCCATCTTTTTCCCCTCCTCCACTTGTATGCCACCTCACAACCAACACTATTCCACCATTTTCTCCTTTATGTCTCTCATAGTACCACACTCTCCTAGGATTCTTTGGTTAAGGCTTAAGGACTAAGGCTCCCATACAATGTATTTAGATATCATCTCATTCATTTTATCCTCCTACTTACTCTCTCTAAAAACACACACAAGAAATCATTTTCTTTCCTTCTCCTCCTTTTTGCGTCGAACGAACCAACAACACCAACTCTTGGTGTTTTTGCTTCTTGATTCAAAATTTATTGACGGATTGTTGATCGTGGTTCATTCCTAGTGTTATTTGGAGCGTCCTTTTGATCGTTTAGGTATTATTCATTGTTGTTTGGGGTAAAAGTTCAAGACTTTCTTCACTATTTTCTCTCAACACGTAAGTGTCATCAATCTATTCGTTCGTATACGGTTTCCATACGTTTTTGTTTGTACACCAACACCTTTTTTCTTCTTAAAATGATATCATCCATGTTTGAGGTCACTTTTTATAACAAATACGACAAGATAAGCAAAGTTGTACAACTTGTTTTCAAGAATTAAACTTTATTATAAATTTTACATTTCTATTGTACTTTTGAACTTGTGGCGAAACGTTGAGCGTTAAAAGTAGCATTAAGTAGATGAGACGATGGGATTATGATAGTTTTTGAGATGGGTTTTGTTGTTGGAATTAGGCGTGGAAGGAGATAGGATAGATTAGGCCCTTGGGAAGATTCTGGCGTTTTCGGCTAAGTTTTCGATAGATCATGTTGTTGTCCGAAAATGAATTATAGATTTTGAGTGTCGTAAAAATGTTTTGACAAGATAAAGCTTTAAATTTTAGATAATATATGTTTTCTAGATAAATTTTGATATAAACAACATGAAAAACGGACTTATAACGAATGAGATATGGTCATTTTAAGGTTGACGAAACTTAATGTTTTCCCAGCTACATTTTACATTTTGATCCGATCCTAAAACGAGGTTTGACCCCTTTTTGGGCCGAACCTGATAAAGTGTATAAAACGAAAGTTGTCAGAAATGAAATTTTACTAAAAATAGCGAATTTTCGTTAAGCTTGAAAGTAAAAAATGAGAGAGTTAGACCAAGATTAAGTTGAGTCATTTTTAAGACACTAATTAAATAGTGAGCTGATTGGATCTTAATAAGGGCTTTTCGAGTGTTTTTGAGTCCGTTTGAGCTTTGAAAACCTTAGCGAATGCTATTGTACCACTTATATAATGTTAGAGCGCATTAAGAAACTTTCTAAAAACTAGATCTCGAAAACGTTAGTGGTTACTAAAAGTGGTAAGACATTATTAAGCGAAATATACTTTAGCAAGATAAAAAGTAGAAGTTAGACGTTTAAGTTTTATTGGTTCGTTTTAGATGTAAGACGGACTTATCAAATATTAAGAGACGTCTTTAACGTTCGGGGTTTCTTAAACTTTCCAAAAATAGAAAGTTTCCAAAAATGGTAACTTTTCGTATAAATGTCGTAACATAATTAAAAACCTTATATCTTTATTAAGACACATTTTTATTAGTAAAACGAAGACACAAACACATATGGATGATGTTAACTTATATAAACCATTTATACATCGTTTCGTTTCGTATTTCCTCGCTCCTAAGACACGTCTTTTACTTAGGTTCCGGTTAGAGTCGTTTGACTACTCCTTCCTTTCGTTGATTGCTTTAGTTGTTTTCCTTCGCTCACCGACTGCTTAAGGTGGGTCTCATAGCCTCTATTTTACTTGTTTTGACTATTTTAGAGGAGAATACATGCTCGTTTACAAACTCGTTTACATTATTGATTTCAAACTCGTTTATATGTTCGTTTACAAACTCGTTTACATGATTAATTTCAAACTCATTTACAAGTTTGATTTCATACTCGTTTTACTTATGGATACAAGTACTTTAAGCTTTTACGAATACATTGGTTGTTTTTACTATGGATACAAGTGCTTTAAACTTTTACGTATTGCCTAAGTTTCCCTATTGCCACGTAGTACACACTATCATGAACCGTTAATTACTTCGTGTAAGCACGAATGCTGTGAATAGATCTATTTGGGTTGACACCCCCACCCTGAGAATTCTGGATGAGTACATTGGCTAGTGGGTGCATTTCATTTGAGGTTGTACTTGGGTGTTTTGGCAAAACATCAGATTTCGAGACGAATCTAAAAGACTAGGATTTACATAACTTGTTAAGGATTCGGTGTCATGAGCTTAGGCCAATATCGTAAATACTTTTGTGATATTGTATGTGTTACCATAGTCACACACACTCAGAAACGTTGCGGTTCACACAATTTTTATTGAACGATACTGATTACTAAATACTTTCATGCTACTGTTAGTGAAACAATAGTCACTAAACTCTTTAGTCCTCGTAAATATTTTACTTAAACCTATGAACTCATCAACTTTATGTTAACATTTTAGCATGTTTTTCTCAGGTGCTTAGCTATGGAACTTCTCGTAATGTGCTATGTGGAGTCTACTTGCTATATGACTTCATTTTTCAAGACTTATTTATCATACATACTCGTTGTCTTTCAAAAACATATTTCAAATTGCTTTTGGTCTACTGTAAAGACTTAATTTATTTTATCAATACACCGAGTTATGATTTTCAAAGCGTCCATTAGTGGTCGTTCTCTTGTACTTGCGTTTAAGATATTCATGACCGTCACGTCTTCGGATACCTATTCCGACGAGACCCGATTTGGGGGTGTGACATATAAAGTATAAAGGTATAAGTCTAGAGGTATTTGTTTATTTTTAAAGTTATTTAAAAATATGGAAATTTGTAAGTTTACACTTAAGTCTATATAAGTTATTGAAAATTCAACCACTAAAGTTTTATTAATTACATCTTTTTTTTTAAAGTTTTTTTTTATTATCGTTGACACATATAGTTTTTGATCGTTTTTCATTCTACATGATTTTTTTTTCAATTTTCACCAAATTTGATTCAATTTTGACTTTTCTTTAGCCAATTAAATGGCACGATTTTGCATACGTGTCAAAATCAACCGTTCTGATTAGACCAATTTTTTTCTATAAGATCAAATTACCTAAAAACTCTAAAATGATGTAATTCTTTTCAATGTTGCTAAGATCGCGAGTAAACTCATAAGAACGTACGATCCTACGTGCTCACTAGCTAAAATCGTGTAGGATCGTATGTGGGTAGGATTGTACGTAAGATCGTGGGATCGAACGTAAGATCGTGATATCGCTACACGATACGAGTTTACCTAAGCCCATATATATTTTATATTTTTTTTCTTATTTAATGAATTATCACATATGATAAACTAAGGTATAAAATAAATGAAGTACAATACCACAAATGATAATAAATGAGGAATCACTTTTATTAAATGTTATCTGTTTTTTTATTGTCATTGTTGACTTCATGTTTTACTACATGTGATATTCTAAGACTATTTGAAAACAACATCAGCCTTCAGACTTTCTGAATCTGCTTTTGTAACCGTTATTAACTAAGATTCATTTATGACTTAACACTGATTACCCTTGAGATTGTAATATCACCTGTCATAAATATAACATGTATCAACTTAGATTCACTTGTGGCTTGTCACTGATTACCCTGAGATTGTAATATCACTGGTGATAAATATAACACTTATCAACTAAGATTCACCCGTGGCTTAACAATTATTACCCCTGATATTGTAATATCACTAGTGATAAATAAACATAAACCTTTATTAACTAAGATCCACCCGTGGTTTAACACTTATTACCATCGACATTGTAATATCACCAGTAATAAACAAATAATAATAACATCTCATGTGAAAAAACAATATAATGTGACACTAGTTATGGTATTACACATATGATTAATATCACAGATGACAAAACAATATAATATAACACTAATTGTGGTTATTTTTGAAATTCTTAACACGTGTAATTAATGTTATCTATCACTTGTGATATTATATTGTTAGTATGATTAAAAGGGTTAGAACATAGTGTTGTGGGAAAACGGTGTTTTAATTGGATTTTTACAAATTATGTTTGATATATGGTTAGGAAGGTAAAGATGTTTATTTTTTAATGTCAAACATGATGAATCCTTTAATGATTTACACAAATATGTATGCTCATTTCATGACATTATGTTGAGTATTCAAACGTATAGATATGTTATCAAGCGGGTTTGATTATAAAAAAATAAAATTCTTCGATATTCACCAACTTCTATAAATAAATTGTTTTGATTTTGATGTCCAAAAATTATGTATGATAAATGGTTGGAAAACTAAGGATATATACTTTTCAATGGCAAAAACGATGAATCAGTTGGAGTTCCACACAAATATTTATACCCGTTTTACGAAAGCACGTGAAGTGTTCTAACTTACATATTAGTGTAATATCACACGTGATACATCAAACAAAATACTGCACCGAGAAAAACAAAAAAAATACAAAAAAAAGTTTGTCGAAAGTATACGAAAGTGCCAATCTATTGAAAGATAATTAAATGCTCGTCACGATAGTATAATCTATATATCTTAACGTTTTACGGTTTTTGCGATATGTAATTTTTTTAAAAATGGGTTAAGTGTGTTTTAATTAAAAAACACAAAGTTAAGAAGGGGTGGTGGATGTTTTTTAAGGTTTAATATTGTCCATTAAATAAAAATTATTACGCGGTTAAGATTAGTCTCTCAGCATGTAGGGAGATCCAAGTCCCTAATTGAACTTTTCTCTTCTCTCGTTATCCTTTGTTTACAAGAGTTAAGACTCAAAATAGAATCCCACTTATTTGTCATAGATCCAATGAATCAATCCTAGCACTCATTTTTCATCAATAAAAAAAACTCACTTTCCACCTCTTTTTTAATATAAAATTTTTACAAACGGTAAATAGCTCACACGACAAAAAATACAACATCGCGACGAGTATTTTTTTAACTTTCAGTAGACGGGTTACACGATTTACTTTCGAATGAACTTTTTTTTGATTTTTTTTTTTCAGTCAGAATTGCGAAAAATCATATATGTTTAGTATAACGAAATCATATATGATTAGTTTAACGAATCATATTGATTTCATGAAATAATAATATATGATTTCATGAAATCATATATGATTTGTGATTCTAACGAACTTTTTATCAATTTTGTTCAAGTAGAACTTGAGAAAATCATATATGATTACGTGTGATCGAATCATATATGATTCGTATAACGAATCATATATGTTTTCATAAAAATTTATATGATTTAATAAATGCATATAGGATTTCATAAAATAATAAAAAATTGTTCGTCGATAGTACATAAGTGTAGCCCTCATATAGAATGATAATTCTAATTCTCGTCGACGATGTTTGTTTTGTTTTGGTGTAACGATTAACAGCGTGTGAGATATTTAATTTTTAAAAAAGAGATGGAAAGTAGAGTTTTTTAATTATTTTTTTTATTTGATGAAAAAATGAGGGCTAGGATTGGGTTCATTGGGTATATGACAATTTATTGAGGTTATATTGACACTTTTGGCTTGTTTACAATACATGACAAATTAGTAGGATATTACGATCTCGACTCGTAGGGACAAAAAACAATCTCAGATGAAATCTCGATCTTTACGGCCTTGATTCTTTTATTATATAAAAGATACTCATCCTTATATTATATAAGATCCAGTTTTTGGATAATCAATGTGCATTGTTAATGAATTCGGCCCATTAAAAGGTATTTATACTCGACAGTTTGCTCAGCCTCTCCATTTGCCTTATGAGTTTAACCATTGAATATGCACCTGTATAATTCCCCTCAAAATCAATACTTCCGGTTACAACATTATTCACTTCCAACAACCAAGAATGCAAAAGATCATAGAGTCATTTATGGGAGACTCTTTATGATTTGAGCCCATTGAAACCCATCCACCATTATTTGAATTCGAGTGTGATTGATTAAGAATGAATTTTGAGGTTTACATCATAATTGAGGTTTGTCATCAGATATATTTTTTTCTATTTTCTTATTATATATGTTAGATTTGGTTTCTTATATGTTTATGCAATTGTTTTTTTATCATTGAAGATTGTTATGCTTATGTATCGTTTGGATAGTTGGAGATGAAAAGAGGTGTTTGAGACTGTATGTGTTTTGGATTATATTTACGAAATCTTTTTTGGACCAATATGTTAAGGATACATCAGTTCTTCGACTGCAATATAACCTTTTGTACCAAGAATCATAAGCAATTTATCATGTCTTCAAATACGGTTTTAAAAGGCATTAAAGGTACCTACACACTAGACATTTTTCATTTGACAATATGAAGCTTTTTTATTTGCTATTTTATGTTGTAATTTTGTTGTCTTTTGTATGGTTTCGATGACAATCGCCATCACATTGGTTCTTGGGTTATGCTTATTTTTTAGTTTTTTGTAGCATCTGTATGCCATGTACAAATTATTGATTGTGTTTTACTTAATCTGCAGCCATGTGTGTGGGAATTCTCATGGGTTGATCGGGAAGTATGGTCTTATGTGTTGTAGGCACTGCTTCCACAACAATGATAAGGAGATTGGTTTCATCAAGGTATGCATACAATTACCCTTTTTTTTCACTAGCATCTCTTTCAATGTTCTTAAAAAGTGCATATAAATTGCATCGACCCTGATTATAACTAACTGCAATACTGAGATGTAAAGTGAATTTTTTTTGTATAGCTATACATTTATGACCAGGACGTGAACTTTACGTGCACTTTGCTAAAAAGTTCATATCATATATAGTACCCGTTTGACCCATTAGAATACGCTTATTTTTTCTTTTTACTTTCTTTTTATCTGAGGGTTAGGTTTCAAGATTTAAACCATTTCCTCATGCTCAAAACCATTTATTTTGCCAGTATAGTATATATTGCCCAAAAGCCGAAACTAAATATTTTATTCGAATTTCATATATTTGAATGTGTTGTGCCGTGTGTTGATCGACACCCGTGCGTAGGTTACTAAAAACCATAACCATTGTCCAACTAGGCTCATTGTGCTAATGACAGCAGCTATATGCGCATCCCATAGGAAAGGTTACTAATCATGAGAAAAATTTGTCTTTTTAGCTGACAAACGGGGCAAGTTGGGTAATGTGTCAAAAAGGTAAATCTACTATTTTTGGTAAGGGACCAATATTTCTGTAACTTATGATTCTAGGTGTGGTGTATAAGAAACGGTCAATGCTTGCGACGTCTTGAAAATGCTCATTCTGTGGGTGTGACTAGCGTTTCGTTCATCCGAGATGGGAGTCAAATATAAGCTGATTTGTGGAGGGCAATAATGGATGAGGAAATGTTCAGATTGAAAATAATTATGCAGTTTATGCATACGTAAACCACTTTGAAACAAAGGTATGGTATCGATGATTAGGGAGTTCTTTATGGTAAAATTCTATTTGTGTTACGTTCCGTGGGTAGTTATTGGTATGGATTGAAATAGGTTATGTGTTATTTGATTCTGTCAAAATGGGGACCTTTTGAAGTTACAATACGTTGGAGCATTGTTGTTAATTCAAAAAACGATATTGATATTTGTGCTTCTCACAAGGTTACTACTTGAAAACTTTATAAAAAAAGCTACTAATATCATATGATTATTACTTATTTCTAATACATGGACAAATTTAACTACTCACTACAGGAACAAAGTCTACCTGGAGAGAACTAATGTTTTGAAAAGTTGCCATATGATGCTGAGTTAGAGTATCAACCAACCAATTTTTCTAAGAAACAATACTTTGAACCTACTGATGTGCTCCGTAACTCTAATAACATGTGTATAGGTTGTAGATGTGTCAATTCTCGGTCGTAAAAGGTAAACACAGTTTGATACACTTACTGGGATTTCATAGTTGATCACCTAATTTAACATTGTTTACCAGGCAAGTTTTAAGAAATTTTACATTTTTCTTATTTTTATAATTTTACATATCAGATAGTGGTGTGCAATGACGCAAAGCTGCATTTTGCAACTTAATTGTTTAATCGCAATACTAAAGTGTACTAACTTCCCGCAATCAGTTGTTGTTACAGGTGTATAGAAAAAAGAACTGTTTCTTCAGAAACCGTTGTTTTCATTAATATGTCAGACGATTTTATGACACGAGGTGCGTAATTACTTGCGTTACGGTTGTTTAATTGTTGCGTACAATATATAAATAGTTGATTAAAGCACATTAACTGACAACGGCTTTCTGTTGTTGTTTGAAGCCGTTAGATGTTGTAAAGGACTACACATTTGTTGTGGTTCATATAACCGTCTTACATCTATACCCTGTCACGCTTTAATATATGTATTGCATAAATGCAGTTCTGTCGCACGGAGGTTTTCGGGTTAACAATATTTTACTTCTTCATTTTTCAGGGTATGAGGTGCAAACAAGTGGCGACGGCCGTATCAGAGGAAACCAGGGAAAGCGGCTTTGAACATGAACTAGATTGAAGTCAACGTCACTAACGCCAGTGCCTGCGGTCAACAAATATATAAGGGAATCACCACAACCGTGATCTAAAGTTCGCTTAGATAGGCAAAAAGAACAGCCATCCGCAAAATTGATTTTTGATCTTCTCAAGGTTTGTCATTTGTACCCTTAACACTGATATTACATGAAAATGTAGATAAGATAAAATTAGAGGAGGGTCTTGATGATGAAGTGATGAAAAACAAAGAAAAACTTTGTGCAACAGATGATAATTTGCAGACACTAAATCATGCTGGGGAAAATGAAAAAATGGAGGCAGTACATGAAATAGATTGCAGTTTTGACGACAATAAAGTATCAGACGCGGAAATAGAAGAAAGTGGTAAAAGGGATGCAGTGGTTTCCAAGAATGAAGAGGGTATTAAGTGGGATGAAGACAGTGATGAGAGTTTAAATTCTGATGAAGAAAATGATCTGTCACATTGGATAATTCAGTGGCATCTGATGTGGTATACAAAGTTAATGATACTGAGAACTCACATTGGATAATTCAGTGGCATCAGATGTGGCTTCTATATTTGAATTACGCATAGTAAAAAGTTCCTTGGGTCGAAACTTAACACTCTTTGCTTTGTTGGCACTCAGATGACGAGGACGAAGAGGGGACATGTATATCAGAAGCTATAACTAGCAGCAGTTTTGTATCTTATACCTCGGTTACCTATGTATGGTCAGTTTAATGCCATTACGACACAAGGCAATACTGACCAAGGCAGAACATTGGTACCTCTATACAGATTTATAATATTCGGGTTGTTGATGAATTGACTTCGATTAATGGGAACACTGACTTATTCGGGTCGACCATGGAATGAGTATTCTAGAACGGTTTATATGCAATCTTATCACCGACATGTGCGGACATGCATACGAAAATACACGTGGGCTGCACAGGATCAAACCGTCGAGTGGTCAAAAGTTAATATTACTTATTTGGCTAAATAAATTTTTGTCACGACCTTGCTGATATATACTTTTGAATATTCCAGTTCTGGATAAACCCTATTGAAAAAAACTCAAGTATACAAATTGCAAACTTATTTAAACTATTCTCAGGAAATATGATCTCTCCATTTTTTCCGTTGTACAGTAATATCCTTCTAATTGATTGATCCAGCATTGAAGGAACACTAAAAGTGCTTGGTTCATGTTCAAAGGCGTCAACAGTTAATAGAGTGGTGGTAGAATTCCTGAAGTAGTTGATGAGACTTGGTTTTTTGATGAAGATATTATTTGCTACATCTCTTTACTTGCTAAAAACTAAAGCTCAACATGTTATTTAACAAGCAACTAATTCATGATATCAAAGTGTACATTTGCTCAGGTGCTTCCATATTTGGGCTTTCTTGCCTTTAAGTACAGGTACCTACCATTCGCATTAGTTTTTGACGCTTACCTTCTTCTGTTACTAATGGATATTCTTTATTTTTTCAATCATCTTATGCCATGATATTGTCAATTGCATCTTTATTTTTTCAATCATCTTATGCCATGATATTGTCAATTGCATTGAATCATTGCATTGTTAGGTAGAAGCTAAAAATTCAATAATCATATATACTTGCAATGTATTTCTGTTATTTGTTGACAGCGGATACTAATAGTGATGCTGACCGGGGCTGCATGTATTAACAATAAAAGCGTGGTCGTGATTCCTCGGTGTCCCATACAGTGCTCAAATGAAGAAAGTAGCTTAACAATCCAATTTTGCCCACAAACTAAGCCCGGTGCAACGCACGGGTGTCGACAAGCCTCGTATATACATAAATTACAAAATGAATACATGCAAACAAATAGACACTATTATACGCTATCGTCATTACACAGCAATCGCCTAGTTGATTCTCTAGTCGTTAGCAGCCACTAAAAGATCCGTATATAAGATAAACGTTTTTACGGCAAGTAACTGACAATAAAGTTTTGGAATAAATTTAAATTGGTTGAAAGACTCAAAGGCATGCCTTTGTTTGACTTAAAAGTCTTAAAGCTTTTTCTAAACATGTAGGTTTGAGCAAAACTGTAAGTTTGCCTCCAGATACAAGACCAAAAGCAAAACCAATTCATTTCCATAACGTTACATTACTATGCCACTGTCTCCTGATGATAAATAGCTTGGTATATTCAAGTAAAGACCAATGGTACAATTGCTCTCAGATTCTTGGCACAACTAAAGCCGAATAATAGTAACTTCTTTGGACATATCTTATAAATAAAAAGAACGGCATGTTATACTGTGCAAATGTTTACTCGACACAAAAAGATTTACCCATGCGGATTCAAAGATATGAAATATAAGTACTATATGCATTGAACTCGGGTTCTCTTCAATAGATCCATCACCCATCAGGGGCCAATTAAGACCTCGTCAACACGACCAGCTATGTGCGCCCTAATATCTGCTGTAGAAGACCCATCTTAGGAGAAGTCAAATTGCTCTTGTGATTACTTTACTCTGTCTGCATCATGAGTAGAAACATTGTTAGCAAAAAAACAAGTCACAACACATCAGGTCATTAGGCAAACTAAGATGAAACAATCAACAAAATAGAGTTAATTTTTAGATTATATTTCACAATCGTCCCTTGGTATGTCAAACATCACGGAAATCGTGACTATTGAACCTAGTTACTTAAATAATCCCTACTCTCATTGTTTGTCAGCATTTTTAAGGAAAAAAAGACAAAAATACCCTTGATCTTCTAGACCTACCGAATATATTTTGAATTTGTATTTATCAGTATTTAGATATAATAGATTCAATATGAAACTATTAGGGGCACAAAATAGAGTTACTTTGGTATTTTTACTCTAATGAGTGATCACAAACAGTATAAGTAAGAAATCCGTAAGGAAACAGGAAGCATTTCCGTAAACATATTAGAGAATATCCGTGATTTTCTACATATAACATGGATGTGTATGTTTAGTTTCATAAATAAGAAGTGACAGGTTCATCTGTGTGAAGTATCAAGTATAAAAAAAATACATGAATTAAAGAGTACCTTTCGTCGTTTCGGGCTTGGAGGAGACGACAGACCATCTGGCCTGCTTGAAGAGGCGCCTCTATCCTGGTTCTCCTCAACCTACATACACAAGTAGCACATCAGACTCATTATAATATAACCCCGAATAGAAGTCACATAAAAATGTCACTATACTAGGACTTACGCTTGAAGATCCATCGGCCCCACCATTAATGTGCTGAGAGACAACAGGCATGATCTGGTGCAGCAAATTAGACAGAAAAGTTCCTTGATCACTTACTGTCGCTGCTTCTTGTGAATTGACAGCTGTCTGAGCAGTTTCCGCATTAGTACCCGTTGTTGGTCTATGAAAGATGAAGTCATTGCCATGGTTCGGCTCCCCAGGAAATAAATTTCTCAGCAATTGATCAAGTCCGCTTGGAATCTCTGTAGTAAAACTATGACCATGAGCCATGCCTGCATTTTTGTTAAAAGTCAAGCTTGGACTTATAATTATTGAATAAAAACTTTTTCTTCTGTACCAGGAATTTCGGGAGCTTCTGGTGGTCTGCTTTCAGCACTACGAGAGTGACTCCCATTCACATTACTAGAATCAGCATGCTGAGCTCTTGCTAGCACTGGATATACTATACTCACAGAACTACGTCTTGGTTCAGAAGATGCAAGTCCAGGTGGCAGTGTAGATACCCTAATGGGAACTACCCGTACATCAGGACCGCCTCTGGGCTGAGACAAATTTCTAATGCCAGCTTCACGGTTTGAAACTCCATGATCAGAAGCTGCTGCTGGATCAGTTGTTGTCGACTGTTCTCGGCCACTTGCCTCTCGTGGATTAGCAGTTGAGGCCAGCACTGAACCTAAAGAGCGTACAAATTGCAAGTCAACATTTTTAAGAACATAAACTTAAAAACTGAGTACATTACAGAAATCGTCCTTGCGGTTTCGAAAAATCAACAAAAGAAGTCTCTCCTCCACTTAATCCCTCCTCAATATTATTTGCATTCACAGCCCCTATTGCACTGTTTGCTTTCATGTTGCAACAAGGGCCAATTTCCGTTATTTTCACAGAACAGCGAGTTTCTGTAATATACTCCACCATTTATTACCTGTACGTATTCTGATATCAATATTTCTTGGACGTGAACCAGAACCGGCAGGAAAACTAGAGCCGAGCCCCGTAGGCATTGCTCCGAAGCTAGTCCCAGGTTGAAAAGGTAGAGGTTGCACCATTATGGGATTTGGACCAGAAGTGGATATGAAGACAGCTGGTCCCGCATTAACAACAGCATCAGTCTAAAAAAACCAATTACTTTTACATGTTTGTTATTCCAGAGACAATTGAATATTTAAAGATTAAGAAACTAAACATACCGATGACTGTCCCAATCGTAGTGTCATGGTTGTGCGACCAAGCTCCAGCAAAAAAGCACCCAAATTCTGCAAAAGAGCACCGGACCTCAAAGCATTTGTCTGCATCCTTGACCGTGCTACAGGATCAGACACATTCTCTTGATCACCCAATTGTCTGGTCAATTGCTGCAGAATCACCAGCTTAATGGTATGATGAAACAGAAACTTATATGAACTAGCAATGATTTAGTGCATACCGTCAAGCATTCTCCAGCTTGTTCAATGAGCAATTGTCTTGTAGACTGTGTCACTTCACTTAGAGCAGCTGGTGTCGGTAGGCCACCCTGAACAGTGGTTGAATGTGGTGCAGCGTGCGACTCTTGTCCACCAACCCCAGCACCAGGAGACTGAGATCTAACTGTCAACACCAAATATAAAATCCATATTACAAATAACTCATACGCAATTAACAGCGACTAAAAAATTCAGATTAAATGATATTTGCTGACCAGTGTCGCTAAATTGTTGCCTCAACCGCGTTAAATATTGGGACAAGGTACTCAGAGAATCAGGAATAACCTGTCAAAGAGAGTTTAATCAAGTAATCTATAGTGGTAAAGATAAAAGATAATATATTGAACAATAGTAAATATTATTAATATAAGCACCTGCAAAGATTCCATAGAAACATCAGATGGAAGCGTGAAAGTGCCATCCTGAAGATTAGGTTGACTCCTTTCAGAAGCATCCTCAGGTTGTTGACCACTGGGATTTCTAATTTCATTTAGACCAGGTACTCGTGAAAGCCTTTCGGAAATGTGTTGCTGTTAAAAGATTATAAAAGGTGAAACCTTGTTTTAAAACATGTACATGATAACTATTAGAGGACGAGTTAACAAGTAGCCACTTACTTGCAAATCTACTGCATCACCACCACTTCCAGCATTTGATATTCCAAGGGAACCAAGAACAGCAGAAACAATCTACCATACAAATATAAAAACAACACAATATATCAATGCGGTTGTAAGCAAGGGTTTTATAATTTTAAGCTTTGCCATAATCTTACCCGACTGAAATCTGGAAGACTGCCATCACCTTGTTCGGATATATTGAAGGTTCCAACCACAACACTGGGCCCATGATTGCCCATAGACTGCCTGGTACTTGATGCTGGATCATTTGCTGCAAATGAGAAACATGCCGGGCTTATAAATTATTAGAAAGACAACACAAAAAATAGAAATATAAAAAAGAACTAAAGGAACCTACAAAAAGGGAAATCTACGGCAACTACAGAAGTTCAGAAGCGACAATTATTTTCTATAGGATGACATGGCAAAATGGGCAGGTTGAGTGATAGAATAGAAGGGACAATTACTTCAGGTGTCAAAATGGGTAGAGCAGGGTAGATAGACCCAAAATCCCTTTTTTACCCCACTTTTTTTTAATTCTCCATTTTACACCTTGACCCATTAGATATGCAACATAGCCCCATTCAATCCATTATAAGGTGTATGTGTCAGAATCGCCACCTCTAGTTTTCTAACAAATCACTGGTAATGCGGTAAGCATCCAAATATGCCACCAACACGGGTTAGTGTTAGTTAAGTTACTACCCGTTCCCCGTAGAGCAGTATTTGGCACTTTTTAATGTCATGTCTTAGAGCTTCATTATAAGATGGAAAACAAAGTGCAAGACTGCAAGAGAGGCATGTACCAGATTATAAGGGGAATAGAGATATGATCTAATGTATTTGTGCAAACTTAGGGGGGTGTTTGTTTTAGCTTATATAGTAGGCTTACGAGCTTATTAGCTTATATAACTCATATAAACCCAAACTAAGTGTTTGGCTAAGCTTATATGAGTGGGCTTATGGGCTTATATGTGGGTGTTTTGATAAGCCACAAAAGTGTGGCTTTATTGTGAGGGTTTGGGCTTATATAACACACTTCAATACAAATTACAACTTTACCCTTCATTTTACTTAAATATAACATTCATATTTTCTTTTATTTATTAAACCATGTACTTTTTGGTCATTTACCAACGTAAGCCAAACCAAACACTTATGCTTATAAGCTTATTAAACATGAACCAATCCAAACACTAAGCATGAGCTTATAAGCTCATGATATATAAGCAATAAGCCGCTTATATAACATAAGCATAAGCCCAACTCATAAGCTTAGCCAAACACCTCCTTGAATTAAGTAACCTCTAATCCAAACTTAACTTAAAAGAAAAAAGAATTACAAATATTAAAACACAGCAAACCTGTATGCTCAGGAAAGCTTCCGATTGGTGGTTGATTTGGTTGTCGGACCACCAAGTGCAGTGTATGACCATCTTCCACGTCTACAGTTCATACTCGTTAAGGAGCTTCAGTATGAAGGCCAGATGATAAACTACGAGTATATTTAAGTTTTTCATATTACTATTTATATTTATTATGCTTGATGAAACTAGAAGGATACGGTAAGCTGAGAGGAGCTGGTCGTCCTTCAGAACTTTCCCACGGCATATTAAACGCTGTTGGTCAGATAATACACCGGTTACAGTAGCAATTTGTTCCTTTAGTGCAGGGACGGGTACCTAAAAGAAAATAAATTTTACAAAAGCACAAATTAGAAAAACGTATACAATAACATAGCTTTACGCTAGAAATTACACTTCAAAAAAATTGCAGATGGAGTAAATAGTGCTTACACATTTATCTACTCGCATGGTGTATGTTTGAGAATCCAAAGTCTTTATCTTTATCTCAACAGTGGCTTCAGAAGTACCATCACTGCTTCCACAATCAATAACATCCTTACCACCTTGACTATTGGCCATAGTCTCGATTAGCCTGCTCAAAGTCTGAAGTAACTTAAACATTAATGATATAAAACTTTAAAAATACATATGGTTCGTACAGAAAACTAGAAGTAAAGATTGGCAAGGCATGAATGTAAGAATTAAAACTCATAAATGATTCCTGAAAACTACATAGCCTAAAACAGACATAAAAGAGACACCAATGATTCACATAATCCAGGGATGGAAATATTAAGAATACTCGAAAGCTAGGATGGTCTGAAAAATTTCACAAGTTCAAAAATAGCAGGAAATGCAAACTCTGATATTTAGTTGCCAATGTTGGGGAAACAAACAAACTCCTAAAATTGAACCATTCGTCTTCAGACACAATGGCATGTGAATATCCTAATGAGCGAGTCAGAATGCAGCTAAAATAAGTAGATAAAACCCATTGCAATAAACATGACAAACTGTCTACCACATTTGTCATGATAAACTATTTAAGTTCCTTTTTGGAAGAAATCCTTGGCAATTAACAGAATATGGAGTAACAGGTAAAGCAACTATCTTACAACGTTTGTCATTAACCAATATTGTTAAGCCTCCATAATTTATCTTGCTTCTTAATCGATCAAAAATTACACCTTTTCTTTTAAATCCTGCACATCTGTATGTTACTTCATCGCTCTTTTTTACATACTATATATAATCACAGACGTTAACCATCAAATATACGGCCACCAAAACTCCTAGCGCTCCACATTCTCTTCCTACAACATTTAGAATTATGCATCCTCTATCCATCTCCTAGGTCTCCAGTTCATCAAAAACTTACACGTGCGTTATCAATAGCTACAACGTATGTATATGTTCAATCATCGTAAAAAAATACAATTCACACATTATAATTACACTATGATTCTTAGCCTAATCACACTATGATTAAATAGCTTGAACAAAAAACACAATCTTTATAAAAAAAGAGGTAAACTTTTTAAAACAAGCCGTACATAAAAAACAAAGTACGAATTCTAAAACCCTAGAAATGTCATATCACATAAAAACATAACACAAGAGTTCCAAATATCTATAAAAAACAATCGATGAATAAAGTTTATAAAATTTTGGGGTTTAACCTGAGATTTTTTTTTTTTTTTTGTGATGATGATGATGAGGTGGCACCGCAACACCGGCGGTGTGTGTGTGTTTGTAGCGATCTGGACTAATGTGGGCGGTGGGGTGTGTTTGAGTTCATATTGTGTTTGTGTTTTTTTTTACTTTCGGACCTTTTATGTAGGGTTGTTTTTTGTGATTTACCACGTGGGTGGACTCAGATTTTTACTCTTCACGGACTTTTTATCTAATAGGGTGCGTTCTAGAATTTAGTTTTAGGATTTAGGTAATTTGGTTTACGGGGGAATAGAGGGGTAAAAAAAAACTGAAACCGGTTTTCTTTAAAACCGGTTTTTTTTTCGGTTTTTTTTCTCGAACTGAACCGGCAGTTCTGTAACCGGTTTAAGAGAAATCGACCAAACCAGTTTATAAACCGGTTAAACTCGGTTTTAAACCAAACCGGTTACATAAAAACCGGTTAAACCGGTTGACTAACCGAACCGGTTAAGCATTTTCAATATGAAAAACCGTTTTTCAACCGAACCGGTTTTAGTCAAAACTGGTTCTTAGACCGGTTGACTAAAACCGGTTCGGTTTTTTAAAAGACCCGAAATGTTCACCTCTATACGGGGATATGTTAGGTTGGTTTCATCAAACTCAAATATTTGGTTTTCTCGCCTGTACATTGGGGTTAGTGTATGGTTGATAATATAACATGTCACATTTTTTTACCTTTTTTTCTTTTGGTAAATAACTAAATATTACAAACAAAGTTTTATTATAAATAAAATTATCAATTATACATTTACTTTTCTATGTTAAATTTAAATTTTAATCCAAATTCAAATCATAAGGCTGGTAGTAACGAAAGGTTGACCGTTCGGTCGGTCAAGCCCTCCAAGCGCGTCACCCCACTACATCGCATTAAGTGAACCGTCTCCATCTCTTTTTGGCCTAGTTGGGTCGGCCAGGCGACCGAAGAAGTTGGCACACAAAAATTAGCCAATGTGACCGTTTTGGGGTGAATGTTTAAAAAGAAATATAGTATTGCAGGCATGTAAGGAAGAAGAAGATGGATTATGTTTTTATTTTATTTTATAAAAAACGAATTTATATTTCAAGTCCTTAAAGTTTGTTTACTTGTCATTTTGTTTATAAACGAGGTTGATGCGGTCGTGCGTTGCGGTGGAACACTTTGAATTGCACATGTTTATTTACAAATTTGTACCAAACTATAAGCGGCACAAACACAAAACATAATTCATATCAAATTGGGACTTGCAATGACGTGTAAGATTTATCACGAAAGTTAAAGAGCACCATAAAAAGATTAATTTATATTTTGCTATCAAATGATTTTTCAATAGAAGAGTTCTAAATAGTAACAATTCTTTTATTGCATTATTCATAGATCCAATTTAAGCAAAGGAAAACAAATTAAACTAACCCCTTTCCTCATAAAAATAAACGAAACTAACTGTTATAATCTCACCTTAAAGAAAGAGTTACAACACGTTATGTGGCTGCATTTTGTTGTCGGTGTGCCCATTGATAAGCTAATAATTCTCAATGAAATACTAACATGGCTTCAAAACTGACCTGAATTGAATCAATTTCTTGGCATCAAAGATTTTGTTGATAGTTTTCGTTTGGATTTCGAACTTCCAGTCACAACAGTCAACTGTGGATTGTTTTACCAGAAACACGCCAACCGTAACCAAAATGTCATAGCCTTGATAAGCAAGCCAACTGCAAGATTAGACAGGACCAAACGATCTAAACTTGAAAGTCATCTCATGCCCGTATCCCACACTATTACCTCCTAATATTTGGCACAAAGTGTTAGCCTAAAAAATATGAGCGTCATTACGGAATTACACTTAGTTATCAAAGCCGAACACGCAGGGACTAGATTAGCCAAGTTAAGATATTGTAGTGTGTTTAGGCTGTATATACCCCTCCTTACTTCCAAGGAGGGGTGAGGCTTTTCAATTGGTGTATTATCTTTCTATCTCTAAAGCTAATATACCATATTTCCTCCCTCTACTTTCCCTTTCTAAATCTTAACCACTACTATCTCTCTCTCTCTCTCTCTAAATCTTAACCACCGCCATGGTGGTGGTCGGCTGGTTTTCCGGTCAGCCACCCGACATCATAAAAACATCAATCTAATACGATTAATGATTTGACAATTGGTATCAGAGCTAGGCTATTAGGTTGGTTGTTTTTGTGGTGTTTATGGTTGTTTAAATTTGTCTTGTTTGTATTTTTATGTCTAAACAGTCCAAATAGTCATATTTTTTATGGTCAAAAGTGTACTTTTGGTGGTCATATCAATCACTTTTATTTCTAAATAAGTTTTTTAGGTATTAGCTGTTGGATAAAGTTTAATATTTTTTTTGAGGGACTCACAACAGATCTTAATATATATCATATGGTTTGGGGTATCATTTTTATGGGTAAAACTATCATGACATATAGGTTCTTTCGTGTCATAA